>VXBO01005899.1:517870-573375 GCA_013400135.1 Rhinoptilus africanus
GCTGGCTCATGGTCATCCTGTTGTCCACCAGGACTTCCAGGTCCCTTTCCCAAGAGCTGCTCTCCAGTCAAGGCTGAATTACGGTGTAAGACCAGATCTACTGTGCTGTGAAGGACAGGAGACCTGGGCTTCAACAAGAGTGACCTCAGCCTGACTGTTGCTTCTGCTGGCTGCTGTTACTCTCCCTCCGTCTCACCCTGCTCGGACAGTGTTTAGCACATGCGAAGAGAGGCTGCGAGCAGAGCATACACAGCTCCACACCTTTCCATGTTGGGGTTTTCCCCCTAACTTTTGAGCGGGTAGTGGTGCCATGTCAACACCCTACCGTTGTCTCATCTCTGTGTCCTTGCGAGGTTCTGCTCTGTGGATGTCTGAGGGCTTCTCCCGATGACTGTGTAATGGTGACAGCCACCTGAGCTGTGGCTGTGCAACCGCAAGGGCTGTACCAGTGCTGGCCTTTGGGGCTGGCCCTGACCAGGGATGAGGCGGTGACAGCCGGGGCCGTGGACAGAGGTTGCAGGTCCCAGCATCCATGGCCTGATACCATTTGGTTGTGGATATCATCACCACCTGGTACCATTTGATCGCGGATGCTACCCCATGAGTGGTGTTGGGGCTTGGTACCAGGCTGAGCTTCCACTTGCACTTCTGCTGAGTGGGCTGCAGCCACTGACCGGGATAAGGGTCTCCACAGGTCCATAGGAGCCAGCCTTGCCCTGATCCATCATCCGTGCAGAGTGTGATGCTGCTCTGCTCCCAGGCCTGGAGATGCACTGCGTCGTGGTGCTCCCCACAGCCAGCCAGTGGTATGAGCGGCTGCTGCGACATTCCAGGAACTGGGATATGGTGGACGGTAGTGCTCAAAGTCACATCAGATGTTCGGGGGTGTCTGCAAAACCTGACAGTGTTTCTTTACCTGACAGAGCAACCTTCGTGCTAGCAATGTGAAGATATCAGTTGTGAATCTTTCTCTCCAACTTGAACATATATAAATCAAAGTACGCATATCGCAAAGCATTAACTGCAAAACAGCTTCAGACATATAAAAAAGTGTTTCACTGATGTTTAATGCTTGCTCTTCAGTGACAGCAATGTACACATTTGTGTGTTTTCTGGTAGATACATAAAATATGTTTGCCTCCCCGTGTTGTAATCTACGCAAACACCAGTAATCTATATAAACTCCTGTAGCTTGTAATGACAGAGAATGGCACCAGGACTGATTATACACGGAGTGAGTTATTCTACTGTAAGTTAATTCATGCAGCAAAGCAAATATCTCATTCTAATTTATTAGCTAATATTACAGCCAACAAGGCACTATTTCTCTGTGATCTTTCGATTGCTTTTGTTCTTTATTTGCTTGATGTCCATCAGTTTCATCTTCTTCCACTAGTAAACAAATGTTGTTTATATTTGGCATAAATAAGCCAGCAGTAACACCAGGGTGACATTCTAGTGTAACAGAAAGACAGATACCGAAATCCTCGTGTTCTCTAGACATAGTAAGTCTTACTTTCAATATTGCTGCTTAATGCTTTGTTGCAGCTTGGATGGGAAGAGATTTTTAATGACTAGGGTGTTCAGTACTATTAAAATTTGGTGTCTTTATCTGTCTTTCCCTCTAAAAGAGATGCTGATTTAAAACTGATTAGGGATTAAGTTTATCAGTTACCAATTAAGTTTTTTGGTTAACCACCTGCATTTGAACCATGATCTAAATCGCCTTGGTTAAGCCCTGGTTACTAGGCAGGTATTCATTTCCTCTAATAACTATCTGTACAGTCTGAGATTGTTACTTCTGTCCCAATTCAGTCACAGTATTTTATTATTTATTACTCACCTTCCCTAGATTCTTTCCATACTTAACACACTTGCTTGACAGGGATTACTGGAGTCAAGAGTAAGGTCAGTAAGTTGAGCTGCTTCCCTTCGAGCTCTGGTCCGTGGTGGACCACCTTGTGACACAACCCAACAAAACCCATCAAGATGGTTATTATATCTTTGAGCGCATTTTCCCAAAGCTTGAACTAAGATTGATGAAATCCCATTTTCCAAGGTGGGTTTGCTCTTTGTTTTGGTATCTGTATGTGCTCCACTCTGGGGCTGACAATATCCATGGATACAACTGGATCTTGCGCTTTCCTGGAAAGTCCCTGTGGGGGTTCACTGCACTCTTGGTAGTTTTGGGGCTTTCCAAGTACCCTGCCTTTTTTTTGTTTTTAAGTTGCAGCCTATCTGAATAGCTATATTTTGATTTTATTTTCTTTTTAAATTTTGTTTTATTTGAATATGTAGCTATCGAATAATTAATATTTTTAGTTGATATTCATCTGGTAGTTCATTATCAATGCATATGACTGAGGTGCCTCATTTCTTGGCCAGTCATTGCCATGTGAGAAGAGGATCCGTGTACAATAAGGACAAAGCATAAACCATTAGAGCGACTGGAAGTTTTTCATCCTAGTCTTTTCCTGTGTTGTTGGCCATCCCAAGGCTTCCTTTAATGTTCAGTTCATGCTACCCACTGAGTCAGAGATGTCTCCTAAAATGTTCCATTTTGGAGCAGCTTCTCTATCTCTGTGTCTCTGTGTGCTCCATGGCTCTTAGAGCTGCAGACTTCACTAGTGCATCCACTTTGTTACCTCAGTCCCCTCTTTTCTTCTGATTTTTGATGGGCTTTCACATGCATACTTGTTTATCACCATTTCTTTTCCTTCAGGTTTGGGCTACTTTTCCCAGAGGGCAACATGTAGTATTAGCTTGCCATCTCCTGAACCTATCCATTTGTTCTCCCATATTGGCAGCCAGACAACAATAGCTTGGCAAATCTATGAAAATAGCAAGTAGTTTTTCCCAGTCCACATTTTATAGTATTGCTTTAGTAGCCCAAGTTTCAGCTGCTTGATCTGAATGGAGGAGTACTTTCATTTTTATGTATGCTTTTGTGCTTATCCAAATAGCTGCAAATCCTCTTTCAGGTTCCAAATATTTACAGTCACTGGATCCGTCAGTAAACAGTATTAACCATTTTTCTTCCCTTCTGTTTTTTAAGTCTGAGTCTGTATTTAACAGCAAAATTTGCTTCCTGGTAGTTTCATGTTCAGACTCTTATATTCAGTAGAGGTACCAAAACCTTTCCTCTTCCCAGTGTTTTCCCCTGAGTCGTTAAGGCTGGTGTCTACTCATTAGCTGTGGTTTGCTACCCACCGTTTTGAGCTTTCCCAGCCCTGTGCATTTGCCAAGTCTGTGCTGGGGGTGACTTCCCCGTGTCCCCTGGCCTGTGTCCCTGGTACGTGCTCCTCCACTTGGTGCTAGAGCTGGCTGCAGGGCTGTCAGAGCTCTTGCCCCACACATTGTTCTTCCTTTTGCATCAAGACAACCCCCCACCTTGGCAGTGATGGGTCACTGAGTATGCAAGGGGTCTCCTGTGTTGGGACATGCCAGTACAGGAGCTTGAACAAAATCTTCCTTTAGCCATTTCGGTGCTCCTGCCTGGTCCGAGCACCATGGCCACCATCTCTTCTCCCTGAGGGACATGGTCAGTGTCCAGCTTTCACCCATTAACGTAGGAATAAAACCTCTGAAAAGTTAAATATTCCTCACAAGGCCCATAATCCTGATATAATAGAGCATGTGTGTGTGTTTCAATGAGCTCTACCTGCTGTTTATCAGCAAACTGTCCTCTTGACCTGAAATTATACCCAGCTCTTTAGGTTCCTGCTGTTCCATTTGGGCCTTTGGTCATCTAAAAGGAAAACGGATTTCATCTGCTACCTGCAGCACTATCTCTTTATTCGCTCTCACATCCACACAAGAGTGTTCATGGATCAAAATACCACTTATAGAAGGTGTAACTGAAGCTTGTCTGTTTTCCAAGGATTTCCCATATCTCCATAACACACAGAGGACAGGTCGCTGGACCATTAGGATCCCTGAAGCACTGCCTGCCCCTTCTGAATATGAAACAGTCCAAAAATCTGTGTTTCTGCTTCATGTCCAGTACAGGTCATGGCTGTTCTGCCTGGTGGGTCTCTGGGGTCCCCAGGGGGCTCTTGCATTGAGCCAGCTGAGGCTCCTGCACCTTTAGCATTTTGGGCTGTGTGTATTCACGTCGTTGTGATCAGTGCTGTAGTTACTGGTTGGCCTCATAAAGCATGGACAGGCCTGGGCAGGGGCAGCTGGAGGTTTTGAGGAGGTGGGCATTCCTACTGTGCCGAATAAGGTCTGTCTGGGTCAGGCTTTATTGCTTGTTTGTTGTCCAGCTTTTGTGGTTTATATAATTTGGGTTGTTCCAAAAAAGCACTAATGGGTGCCCCTCTCCCAGCATTTGTGTTTTTTCCTTCAGTCCTCAGCTCCACAACCTGCTGAAATTCTCTCTCTCTCCGGTACTCCAGCAGAATCACTGGCCTTTGCCTCAACTTTGAAATACTGGCTTTTCTCCGTTAACCTTGTTTTCTATGGAGCAAACTGTTAGTGGCAAATGTTACCGCTTGAATTGTTTCATAGACCCTCTTCTTTCCCTTTACATTTTCTATCTGTCTGTGCACTGTAAAATTGTTCTGCCTGAATGACTTTCCTCTTAAGCTACAGCCGAGTCAAATGCTGTTGATTTACAGCTTCAATAATTGCCCTAGCAGCTGGTACCAATCCATCCATCATTGCAGGTTTAATTTTGAACCTCAGCATTAGGTTGCTGTTTGGTCCCTTCTGCATGAAATCTGATCTCGCACTCAGTACCTGCTTTCTTGATTAAAAAAACCCCCTCTTGTCCTTCCTCAGCTTTCTCTTCTTCCAAAGTGAGCAACCGCACCATGGTTAGGGAGAGCAGCAGTGCCTCTGCAGTCCCCTGGTGTTCTCCCCCAGCTTCCTTCCCTGGTCCTGCTGACACTGGGACGAGGTTGGACAGTGCTGCGGTGGGGTTATGATCACTCGTGGCCATTCCTGGGGCTCCTGCGAGTCCCACCACCCACGTACAGCCTCATCCACCCAGGATCCTAGCAGCCATCGTACAGCTCTGGCTTGTTGCAGGCTCTGACTGAGGTCAGGCTCAAACCCACTCCTGCATCCCTCCATCAGCAGCTGTGTGCCAGCGGTGGCCAGGGACACGAGGAGGGTCACTTTTCTGAGGAGTGGTCAGGGGGACGGGCAGGTGTTGACTGAGTAACCCGGTGACTCTGCATGTGCCAGCCCCTTCCCAGTCCCAAGGGTCAATATCTGCCCCTCTCAGATAGCCACGGCCTGCTGCTGTACGGCTCTTCCAAAGACTCAGTCATCCTCTGGCAAACCAAAGCATCAGATCCATGACGCTGAGTCTCTTTTGCCATTGTCCTCACAGGTGCTCATTGCCAGTCTGGATCCTGATCCCAAGTTTCTCCTGTATTAGCTCTTGTAAGCTGTGCAGCGTATCCTGCTCGGGCTCGGTCCCCCACTGGGGTGGATGGCAGGCTGTCTGCTGCAGAGGCACACACGTTTCTGCCTCAGTTCATTCAGCAATTCAGTCTCTTATTTTAAATCCATTCTTTCCTTTTCTAGACCTGCAATTTTTTCTCCGAGCCCTACCTTTACCACTTTTAGTAGACTAGTCAATGTGGCTGCAACTTTCCACAAAACCCATAGCCAGCATCCTTAATAAGTCTTGACTTTAGTGCTCTCCTGACAGACTGTAAGTGCTTTTTTTGCCTCCCCTGGGGCACTTTTCCCAAGCAGTTCATCGGCTGCTGTGGCTGCCCTCATACTGCATGACCCAGACCCTAAACTTTGCTGTGGATGGGAGAGCCTGGCTTTCCCCCTGCAGGCAGGCTTGTCTGTATCTCTCTGGGCTGTGGTGCTTAGTACAGGAGCCTCAGTGAGATCTGAGCCTTCCCCCAGGGCCACTCTGTTTGGGCGCCCTTCAGCACATGGAAGGAGGTGCTGCAAGCAGGACACACAGCTCCAAAGAGCAAAGCTAGTGTTTGCTAGCTAACACACACAGGATAGCTGGAGCTTGATGAAGTCCCAGCTCAGGGAGCTCACCACCCCGTACGGCACCCAGCGCCTTTGCTGGCTGCACAGGCAACACATCGGGAGGAGTTGGTGTCTGCAGCCCCAGGGCATATCCTCAACGGTGCTGAGTTTCCTTATTTCTCCTCCTTGTTTGCTTCTTGAAGGTTTTATACCTTCCCACAATGTTTTGGGTTTGTTTTTTTTTTATGAAGCCTTGAGCTGGTAGCGATGCCATCTCGCCTCTGCCTGTGGTGTCACCTTGCGTCCTTTCCTGGCTCTGCTGTACAGATGTCTCACAGCTCCTCCTGGTGACTGTGAAACACCCGCAGCAGCCTAAGCCGTGGCCATGGACCCACAAGGGCTGTATCAGAGCTCAGCTTTGGGGTCTTGGGCACAGGCACTTGGCCCCGGGAGGACGGATGCAACTGGGGTTGCAGACAGAGGTTTACATCCCCAGCTGGTGCTGGAGACAGTGCAGCAGCCACAGCTCAGGGAGCTCTGGTGCTCCCCCACTCAGCTCATGTGAGCAAACAGGCGCTGCTGGTACTAGGTCTCAAGGACTGTGACGTCTCCTTCCTGATTCCAGTGATATCAGTTTTAGGATGGGTGCTATGGTCCGCTGTGCGAGTTGCAACACACCAAGCAGAGACCTAGGCGGGTGAGCACTAGTGGTGTCATTAAGATTTTTCACGGCGCAGAATAAAAAGGTTTCTTCTGAGCAAAAGAACTGGCAAATGGCAGTAACTGGAGTGTATAAGAGGGATGTTTGAGCAGCAGTGATTATAGGAGTACAATCAATAACAGGGCTGAATTACAGTGGTGTGGAGAGAACCGTAAGTTGTATGTTTTGTCTGTGTACGCAGGGTGGAACACAACTTTTGTAGCCACAAATCAAGCCCATCTGTATGATTTACTTTCTCCTCCTACTGTCTCCCTTTATTAAGTTAAATCAATCATCCCACTGCTCTGTGATTTATGGCTTAATGTTTTGCTGGGAACATGTTACAAAGTAAAAACAAGAAGTTTTGATGTATTAGTAAAACCAAACTTGTCTGCCTAGGGTGAAACTGAAAGAATTTAGTTTCCTCTTGAGTAAATTCTGACAGATGATATAAATTTCCATCCTTCCCTCTTTTTCCACCTCCTCCTCAACCCACACCTGGCTGCAGAGAAAGGCCTTGAAATAGGTGGTGGCCAAGGCTCAGACATTTCCCAACCTGCCAACCTGTCCTGGCACACCTTGACCTGCACCCTGCAATACCTTTGGCACTTTAGGGCTCTGTTCCAGATCTTCATGAAGCCATGGATGGATGGATGAATCTGAAGAACTCAGCCCTATCCCAGGTTACCCTAATGAACTCCAACAACCAAGAGTAGCTGTCATCAGCCATGGCCAACCAAGGCTTCAATGACTCCAAGGATGGGATGCCATCAGTAGCTGTCTGGGCACCGTTACAGGATATAGTCAGTGTTTGTCTTCTCCAAGGTTCATCCAAGGAGAATCTGACCAATGTGGGAGACCTTGTGCTGGGAGGGAATGGAAAAGGAGTTTCCCATTCAAGTGGAGGGGGAAATGCCTCGTCAAACACCAAGGCCACAGTCTGGGGAGCGCTGCAGTCCAAACCTGCTGGCTTACCCACCCCATGTGCTCTCCGCTCCAAACGTGGACATAGAGTTTTATTTTTGTGTTGGAGGAAAAGGCAAAGGGACAGGTATGGCCCTACCATGGCACTGTTCCCTCTTTCAGAAATGGAGACATCATCTCTCCCCATCACACACCTTTAACAATGCTGAGCAACTCCTATCATCCCTGCCCTCTCCACTGTGCCATGGGGTATGTGTGACCAAAGGCCTTTAGAAGACCCGTGTGAAGGGTTTACACCTCCCTAGATCTATTAAAAAACATTTTTCCCTGAAGGAAGGTCCACTGTGTGTCTAAATTGCCTCTCCTTGTCTCCTGTTGTTCCCAAGGGTGGAAAGCAGCTACTCCCCAGGCCCAACCCTCCTCCTTTGGATTGAAGGATTGAGAGGCAGCAGACTGAGATGCTAATGATGTTTATTGATTAAGCAAAACACAGCTCTAAAAAGCTCATAACTGTTGCACAAACAGCAACCGAGCTCCTTCGGCTGAGACAGCACAGAGACACTACTTCCCGTCTCTGGGCCAAAGAGCACTGACACCAATATGAGGATGCTACAAATGGCGTTTATTGCAGGCTCGCACTACCTTATATACTTTACGACCTTCGTTACCACCTCTTCTCTGTCGTCACACCTAGGGGAGGTTCCATGCCCCTAACTTTCCATGACACCGCGAGATCTTCCGAGCGCCGTCCACTACACATTAACACCTTAACTACCTTATAAACGCACCACTTTTTAGTAGCATAATTCAAAATTATGTCATCGCAAGTAATACAGAGTGACAATTCTGTTGCTTATTACTAGTATTAGTAACGATGCATAATTCTGTTACTACAAAGAAATCATATAAATCAAGCACTTATTAAGCTGCAGTTCTGTTGCTTTCTTTCTGCACTTACTATTAAGGTACCAAGTCTATCTTTCCTTGTAAGTTTATGCGTCTTTACTGCACCCTCCCACAGCAAGTCTTCTGGATCAACCTGGTGGAGAGACCAGTGTGTTCTCCAAGGGGGGTTCCCTCTAGCATCCCCGGTGCTGTTGGGTCCACAGCTCAAGTTTGGCATCTGCACTCCTTTTGTCAGAAGCTTCCCACCTTTCTTTGTTCTCCACCCGATCTTATACCTCCCCGCCCACTTTTTTCCTTTTCCTGAACCCACATTTTTGCCTCCCTTGAACCTTTTTTTGTCCTTCGGACCCCTCCCTAGTAAACAATCCCTAATTATTCATTGGTCTCAACTCTGTTGCATTCATACCCATATGCTTTTGGGGGCAGAATTATCTTATTCTAGCCTTGCTCCCCTACCTAAGTTTAATTAAGCAGAAGCAGTTTCTCATCTCAGGCACAGAGCTTTCATACCACAGCAACAATATTTGTGCATTTTGTTCTCACATCCTATCTCTGTACTGGAACAGTTTTCAGCACGCTCCCAGTTCCTGTCAGAGTTTTGGAGCCTGATGTTCTAGCAGGGCCCCTGGCTCTCAAGCCCCAGACCTGTGGCAGACCCCACATCCAAGTCTCCACAGATTTGCTGCAAGAAGATATCACTGAGGGTGAGCCCAGCTTGTTTAGTCCCTCAGAGGCCTGGCTCTCCACCCTCTGTTGTCCTCCAGTGCCCTGGTGGAGTGATATGAGCCAGTTCCACTTCTTGCTGCTCAGCTGCAAGGTTACGCTGGGGAGAGTGGGAGGCCCAGGTTTCACTTTGCACCAAGACCAGGAGGACCCACCTCTTCCTTCCTTTCTCTGTGAACTTATAGCACCTAAACTTGCCTGAGCTTTAATGCTGTATAACTGTGTGTTTGACTGTTACAATAGTTTTTTTGTGTGTGTATGTGTGTATATATATTTATACATGTGCATGTGTATATATAAATATATGCATACATATGTGCATATACATCTATATTTTTGTATATATACAAACACACACACACATATAGATAGTGACTATGACTACTAACAGTAGTTCCCATTTGCAGAATAAAGTATGTATGACCCTAGAATAAAAATGCAAAGAATCATAGAATTGTCAGGGTTGGAAGGGACCTTAAAGATCATCTAGTTCCAACCCCCTGCCCTGGGCAGGGACACCTCCCACTAGACCAGGTTGCTCAGAGGCCCATCCAGCCTGGCCTTGAACACTTCCAGGGATGGGGCTTCCACCACCATGTACAGGCATGGGATGAGAACAGAAGCCTTGAAAATACAGGCACAGGATGATGCTCGAAGCTCCAGAGCTATAAACTTCTCACAAATTGGCAATCGCTTGTCGCCAGAGGAATTCAATCTTGGGAACTGGGATGGATTTTGGGCATACCAAGGAAAACAAAGTTGAGACCAATGAGGAAGTACAGTGTGTACTTCTAGGTCGGGATGAGCGAAACTGAAGACGTGATCCGAGCTGGCTGAAGGGGTGATTTATAACCTCTATCAAGGTGCACAGTCCCCAGATACAGGGAATATTGTGGAAGCACCACCGCAGTGGTGTGTCTACTGTACGTTTCTTGCTTTTGCGTTTATCGCTAGGTGTACTTTTGCTTACATTGCTATTGCTGCTTTGAATATGCTATCACAGCTTTTAGGAAAAGCACAAATACACTACTAAGCATTAAAATGGGGTTCCCTTTCCCTCACCCTTTCCAATTGATTGTGTTTTGGTAAACTACTCTGAAACTTAGATGCCATAAATTGGCAACAAACTGAATGGTTGGTGGGGAGATTTTTGCCAGGAAGCAGCAGGCGTGGGTTTGTTCCACAAAGGAAAATGAGCTGGAAGCAGAGGCTGACCGCAGCAGATGAAGGACAGTCTCCCTGTTGACCAGGCACAGTCCCACAGAACCTGGTCTAAGCCAGATTCTGCTAACTGCTCAGTGATCATCAAAGTGAGGTGATGAGAGGGGTCCAATGTCAGGGCAGGAAGACAGTGAGCAAATCAGGATTGTCAGGACTGCACACCAATGCACCTGCAAGGTAGCTCAAGCAGGGACGGAAGGCCCAAGGCTGAGCTTAAGTGGAGCTCCTTGGCAGTGGGTGCATGGGTGGAAATCCTGGCGGCGGCTGGTCAGGATATTAAAGCACTTGGGGCACTGACAACTGGGTTGGAGAAGCTGCAGGTGAGTTAATTCCTGGGGGACTTAGCAAGAACTAGGTTAGTCTCTCCTGGATGTAAGTAGGGCTATGAAGTTTGCTGGTCCTCACAGCTGTCTTCCAGACGGAAACAACATCCTTCAGTAGTAAGTCTGGACTCAAAGTGCTTGTCAGGTTTGCAACGGAGGCATCATCTTGCCTGTCTTCCAGGAAGGATCTGAAAGTTATCTGTAGCCTGTGGATGAGACAGATCATAATTTTAAGTGCCTGGAGGACTGATGGATTTCCAAATGCCCTGACCTTCAGCAGGCAATGCTGACAGTCAAAGACACTTCTCTCTGGTACCCCTGAGACGGCCTTACCGCTAGAAGACAAGCAGTATTCTCTGGGTTATCTCTGGTGGTATCAGATAACAATGTGGGCCACTGTTGGTCAACGCTACCAACACCACCCAAAGAGAGGTTGTGGCCTCAAAGCTGAGCTCTCTCAGCTTCACTGACTGCCTCTCCCATCTCAGGTATAGCACAGCATGCTGAGCCTATCTGTATGCAAATTGATACATCCCCGGCTCCCTTCTTCATGGGATCTTTCCTGCTGTCACTGTGCCGTTAGGAGACCTTTCTCACATAAGAAATAGGGAAAGGGAGGTGGTGCAGCTATATCCTGACGTTGGGGTTTCTCGTTGTCCTGTATAGGGGGCAACTTTTTGGTTCTCTTACATGATCTTCCCCCCCGCTCCAAGGCCAGACACATACTGAACTATATTAACAAGAATGTAGCCAACAGGTTAAGGAAAGTGATTTTTCTCCTCTGTTGGCTCTTGTGAAATCACATCTGGAGGATTGTGTTCAATTTTGTGTTCCCAGTAGAAGAAAAATATTGAACTTTTAGAGTGAGATCAGTAGAGTGCAACCAGCATATTAGAGATCTGGAGCACAGGACATATGAAGAAGGTAGAGAACTGTGTTATTCAGCCTTCAGCAGGGAAAGTAAAGGGGAACTCTAAATACATCTTTAACTACATAGTGGGAGCATGTCAAGAAGATGAAGCCAGACCCTTCTTGGAGTGCCCAGTGAAAAGACAAGAATTAACAAGCACAAGATGCAACAGTGGAAATTCTGACTTAACATTAAGAAAAAAGGATTCACCACACAGGTGGTGCAGCCACAATGCAGAGTTGTGGTGGCACTATCCTTGGAGATGGTCAGAACACAACTGGAGAAGACCTTGAACAGTCTGCGGTAGCTTTAAAGTCAGACCTGCTTGAACCAAAGGCGTGGACTGGAGACCTCCAGAGGGCACTTCCAACCTAAGTCTCCATGATGATATGATTTTTAGCGATTCTCTTGTTTACCCATGAGATGCCAGATGAATTGAACGTGCTGGAGGTTTCTGCTGTATTTTACTCCCACTTTTCGTCACAGTAAGACTCGATGATGCTCATCACAGCCACAGTAACCCTCACTTTTGGAAAGCATGGCCGTTCTCTCCAGCAAGCTTCAAGAGCCAGCCTTAAAAGGGACTTCAAGACCCCTTCCATCTGGATCTAAAGAGCTCTTACCTCCACTCTGGATCAAAGCTATCCAAACGCACAATGATCATCTCATGGAGCTCAATGAGGAACAAGTCCAGGTTAACTGTGGAGAGTGCAGCAGTCAGATCCTTCTCCTTCTCTGCACTCAACTCCTTGTGGTACTTCTCAGAAACCAGGCAGAAGGGATTCTGCAATGACAAACAACATCATCAAGAGGATGGCCTGGGACTCTCCACAAAGATCATCTGGGGGCTACATCTGATGGAAGAGGCAGAACTGGGACCCTCTTTGTTCCTGGCTGTTATACCAGAGCCAGCAGAGATTACAGTACCAGACACTGGTGTGACCCAAGCCAGAAAGCATCACTGCTTCTAGCACAAAATCTTGTGGATAGTCCTTTCCACAAGTCATGTAATGACTTATGACTGAATGTGGATGAATATTACTTGGCTCTTGCCGAATGCTAAGATATTAACAACAACAACAAAAATCCTATTTTTTTCCTAAAAATTTCCAAAGTTTTCCACAGAAAATCAACTTTGTCAAAAAGTTTCTCTCTTTGCCTAGATCTTGTAGACAGTTTTGTGAACTGGGCTGTCTCCCTCACCTGATTCATCTGGACCAGCAGCACAGATCTCTTTGCTGACAATGTCTGCCATAGAGACAGGATGTGCTTCAGCTGAGTGTTTGGTACCACCTGGAGAAGGAGAAAACAGATGGGCAATCGGTCAGCCAGTTCTTGCTCTTCAGAAAGGCCATGGCTGAATTGGCCATGTTCTGAGTTAGCTCACAAAAAAGTGCGTGACTTAAAAGGTGATGTCTTAATCCTTAGGGGAGGGAATGAGGGACGGAAATGTTCAGCCAATTTCCCATTCAGTACAAGCAAAGCGCCCTGCTTACCGGCATGTCTCTGAACTGTTCTACGCTTGCATTCATCTTCAGCTCATTTTTTACATACTCAGATAACTGGCGCTCTGGGTCCCCACCAGTCACGGCCAGGAATTCAGCAGCCACTTTCAAAGTGGCAAGCGTTTGGGAAATAGCATTCACTGATCGGGCTTCTTCCATGATCCGTTTCAGCTGGTTCACACTTAGTGATTCCTATCAATAGGAGAAATACAGCCAGACTGTGACTCTGACACATGAGGTCTGGGTCCTGCGAGTGTGTCTGTACAACAAAGTGACTGTATAACCTTTGCAGACAGTTTTGCCCTTTTATCAGAAGGAGGGTTAGAGATATCTGGGTAATGCCTGTGGTTTACATGGGAAAGACACAAACTCTACAAGGACATGGGCTCCTCAGCCTAGTTGCAAGTGGGAAAAATAACACTACAGTTGCCAGTAGCATGGCATGCTGCGGTTACCATATCTCCTTGGTTTACACACTTGTACAGTTGGATCCATCTGAGTGAGTTGCCTAGATTCCCTTTAGACCAGCAAAGAAAATTGGATACTTATGGGCCTCAAGGCATCTGTCTGATATGGACTCGGACCTTTCTACACATCCTGTGTGTCTCATATTCTCTGTTGAGCTCTCTGTCCACTGAGGGGGCTTATTAATAAGCATTACAAGGGATAAGAAAACTTGGCTGGAAAAAAACGGTGGTAAGCTCTTTTCATACCTGTTTCAGCTGTTCTCTCACTTTTGTTTTTGTGTCCTGCAGGGTCTTCATGCTGTTCAATGCAAAGGATGGAGCAGTCTGGAAAGCAAATTAGTGGCTATGAAGGCACAAAGTATCACTTGGCAAAGGCCAAATGGGAAAGCCATGACCACGCAGTAGGACACAGCTACCCAAGTCCTGGATGCAGGGCTGGTGGCGATGACAGCCTAGCTTTGGAGGTATAGGGGAGGTCGAAGCAGGGAGGGGCTACCCTAGTGGCATATAGAGACATTGCTTGGGTATGCAAGGATGGAATTAAGAAAGACAAAGCTCATTTGGAGTTGAAACTGCTGAGAGATGTGAAGGCCAACAAGAAGGGCTTCTACCATCAGTACACCAGTATCAAAAGGAAGACCAGGTGAAAAGTGGGCCCATTGCTCAACAGGGAAGTGAACCTGCTAACAAAGACATGGAAAAGTTACTGATTGGGGTACTCGGTGCTTTCTTTGCCTCACATTTTACTGTAAATGTCTGCTTTCAGCCCTATGTGTTTACTAGCAAAGTTTAAAGGTATGTCACAAAAAGAAGAGGACCAAATTAAGGTCTACTGAGATAAGTTGCTGTTGTGGCAGCTAAGCACCACAGAGCTACTCAGTCACTTTCTTCCCCTCCTTACCCGCAGTGGGATGGCGAAAGAGGAAAGGAAGAATAAAAGTGAGAAAACAAAACAAGTGATGCAAAGGCAATCACTCACCAATTCCCACGGGTAGACCAATGCCCAGCTACTTCCTGAGCAAATGATGGTTAACGTCCCTAAAACCCAGTCTTACTGCTGAGCATGATGTCACACCTTTTTGGTTACTTTGGGCCATCTGCCTGGCTGTGTCCCCTCCCAACCTCTTGCACATCTCCAATCTATTCACTGCAGGTGAGCAGTATGAGGGACGAAGGCGGCCTTTGATGCTGTGCAAACACTGCTCAGCAATAGCTGAAACATTAGTGTGTTATCAGCACTGGTTTGGTCTCAAATCTAAAACACAGCACCATATGAGCTGCTATGATGAAAATTAACTCCATCTCAGCTGGACCCAGTAGAACTGGATATACACAGGTCCATGGAAGGCGTCTGATGCAAGTGCTGAGGGAGCTGTTATTAAGATACTTCAGCAACACCTGAAATGACATCTCAGCAAGTTTGGGGATGATACCAAATTGGGGAAAGGAGTTGATATGCTGAAGAGCATGGCTGCCATTTAGAGGGGTCTCAGCAGGCTGGAGAAATGGACTAACAGGAACCTCACGAAGTCAACAAAAGCAAATGCAAAATCACGCATCTGGGACGGAACAATCATATGAAAGAGCATAGGCTGGGAGCAGACCAGCACTGGAGCAGCTTTGCTGAGAAGACCTGTGTGTCCTGGTGGACAAGTTGAACATAAGTCAGCAGTGTGCTCTTATGGTGAAAAAGTCCATGTGCTCACCAGGCTATATTAGCAGGAGAGTAGCCTGGAGGATGAGGGAGGTGATTCTTTCCATTTATTCAGCTTTTATGTGATTAAATTTGAGTAGTGTCCAATTTAGGATTCCTCAGTACAAGAGACACTGACAAATTGAAGTGAGTCCAGCAGAGACTAAGATGATTGAGGGGCTGCAGAACAGGATGCAGGGGATTGTCCACCCTGTAGAAGAGAACTCTATGGAGAGAATCTAATTCCTCTTCCACTACCAAAAGGGGGATCGCAGTGAAGCCAATAAGCTACAACCATGGATCTCCTACTTAAGCATGCAGAAAAAACCATCATGTTTTAAAACATGTTAAAACAGCAAGACGGAGGGCTAGAGAGGTGGTGAACCTCTATCCTTGGACATTACCAAAATTCAACTGCACAACACCCTGAACAATCTGCTTTTGCTTTGAGGGTAGCCTTACTTGGAGAAAACAGTTGGACCAGAAACATCCAGAGGTCCTTCTAGCCAAACTCTTTCAGTTTCTTTGTGATTGTGTGTCAGTTTCTCTGCTTATCCTCTTCTACTACTGGAGGAGCTGAATTACTATGTGACAGCCATGTTATAATGCCCTTAAACCCCTTTTTCCCACTCCCCTGTGGCCAGATATTCACATTTCACAAATCCAAACACCCAGTAGGCCCTTCCTCTGAAGGAAATATCTGGGGTAATGAGCAGTCATAGGAGAACCCCAGGCGAAGTGTAGGTAACCACCTGAGGGTTATGGGAAGTTTAAAAGGGGCTGAAGGGACTTAGGTACACAAATTCGTTGCTGTCCTGCAAGACTTAATTTTTGAGTTATGTATTTCTGGCTTCCCTTTTCAGATGGGAATAACCATTTGCAAGTCTGGTCTCCCGAGAGCTTCTGGAGGAAAGCCAAAGGCTAACGTGAGTAAGTGAAGATGAATACCACAGGAGAAGACTGCCTTCTCCAACATGGTTCAGAGACTCACCTTAGACTCCAGTCCTATACTATGCCCAGGAACTCAACTCTCTTGAGTCTTTTTAGGTGGTGTCTGACTCCTCCTTGGTTATAAGAAAATCCAGGCCAACCTCCCTTTCAGGGTTTGAACAGAAGGGCTCACATTGCCTTTCACAACACCAAGGTTTGCTGACCACAGTGGGGTTTTCACCACACAAATGTTACAACCCAAGGAATGCAGATAGATGCAGAGCTGTGGTCTGCCAAACGCACAAGCACCTTCATATGTGTTTGGTCCAGCTCTGGAGAGGTGAGTACCAGGTGCTGGAAATAAAATCCTGTGCCCTCTGCTGGCCCCAAGCACTGCAGTTTGGCTCGTGCTGAATGTGAGTTGCACTAAGCTCACCTGAGGTTTGATGATGGGTTTCCCACTGATAAAACGTTGGATCACTTGCCGCTGCAGTGTCTGGAAGTCAAAATGTGTTGTCTTGGTGCCATCTTCCTCTATCACATATTGAGAGTTGGCCAGTGTTGCAGTAATCAGATCATTCTCAGTTATCTTCAGCACTGAAGATGGTTTCACTTCTTCGGCAGAGATGATCCTGGAAAAGAAGAAGTTACCTTCTGCTGTTAAGGATAGCAGCTTACTTCTTAACATCATCCCACTTTGCAATCAGTGGCATATGCAGCTCTAGACAAGTCCCAGCTTGCTCCAGAGGGATGGTTTGAAACGTACCGTTGCTTTTCCTTTGTGATCTGTGTAGCTGTGTCCACACAACTGTTCTGGAGCTGTATGAGGAGCCTTGTCACAAGGTAACTGATAGAAAGTGGAGTTGGGAGGAGGTTCAGGACAGCAGTGTTAGCATTGATGTCCTCTGGCAACCGGTCCCAGGGAACTCCGACATCTGTAAGAAAATGGAGCGTTTCTCTTCTGCCTCATGTGGGGTTAGGAAGAATACTCTCAAGGGGGAAACTCAGGCTAGCTTTTATTAAAATATTTTGGGAGGCTTTTAATATTGGTTTTGTATTTTTGGGACAGTTTTTAATTTATTTTCATCTAGAAGGTCAAAACAAAGACCACGCAACTGGCATGGGTTCCAGCCTTCATCAGTGGCTTAGGAAAGGGAAGTAACAATACCTGAGAAGTCAAAATACCTGAACACTGTGGTTTCATTCTGATATTGCTCCAGACTTTCTGGATGGTCCCTATAGCTCGGCAGAAAGCTGAACGCTGTTCCTCTTCAGGCACAGAGCAGGGAGAAAAAGCAGCAAAGTCAGTATATGCTCCCAAGAGAAAGCAATTGAAAAAGATTTATTTTTGTCTCCTTCAAAGATATAGCTTACGGTGTTCAACTGCTCAGTAAACTGTGAGGCTGGGCCTCGGTTGCTTTTCACAGCTGTGGCTCCAAGCTTAACCAAACTTAATTTTTTTTTCTAGCCCATATTATACTATATCTGGCATTGAGGGGTGCTGAATCCCAGCTCACGTGCACCATGCTAATACACCTGCTTACAGACTTAAAAATCTGTCTCGTGTATGCTGCCCATTCATGGATGAAACAGCAGGACAAATCTCTACAAGTTTCTCAAGTCCTGCTGGCTATACCTACAGTGAGGGCGGGAGGCAACCTGCCCAGTACCCGTTCCAATGTTTCAGAGATCATTACAATATCTCGGAGGTCTCCACCCTCTCCCCCAGACCCTAAAGGTGGCCATGAAGATGGAGATGACTGAGAGTCACTGCTGTGAGGTTGTGTGAGAGCCCTGAGGGCACTGAGAGGCTTTAAGAGCCCTGAGCAGCCTGACCTTGGACTTCCCCTCACTCCTTCCCCTTGGGCGCAGGAGGCACACATAAGCTCAGGCCAGTGCCTGAGTTGGAAACATCCCTGTCTCCTGCTCTCGCAACATATTGTCTGAACTTCCTAGGCTCCTCCTGAACTTACAAACCTGCCTTATGTTATGATCACTGAGCTGTTGACAGAACCTGGCTCTATCACTACCCTGGTCTTTCCCCGATGCCTCGGTTGCTGCCTGGTCTGTGCTATAGTCACCCTTAGCTCCTGGCTCATCTTCCCCCATGGAGCAGCCTTGTGTTTGCTGCTCCCTCACAGCTTGCAATGGAAATAAGAGGTGCTGCTGCAACATCAGAGCAGAGCATGTGGGTGTTGAGGAGTAATGGAGGCCAGCTTACTGGGATCAGAATAAGTCCATGTCTCACCTGAAAGTTCGTGTTGGTCTAGGAACTCTTGTACTGAGTGTATTTCCCCTCCGTGGCTATTCTGGAAGAAGTGGATCAGGGCTTTCTGCAGACTGAAAATGTCAGGCAGGTGTTGGACATGCTGGATGTTTTGGAGCTGGAAGGGAAAATTCAGCATGACTTTGCTACCCACACACTTATGTGAGGAACCAGGATGTGTCTGTCATTGTGTGGTATTCAGGAGAAGGACACTGTACTGGGAAATACAGGGAAATGTGTCAACCTAGAGCCCCACTGACACCAACAATGGTGACTCCACAAGGTGCCTGTCTCTGCTTTGAAGGA
This sequence comes from Rhinoptilus africanus, assembly GCA_013400135.1. NCBI lineage: Eukaryota > Metazoa > Chordata > Aves > Charadriiformes > Glareolidae > Rhinoptilus > Rhinoptilus africanus. The sequence continues at coordinate 536,691 of VXBO01005899.1, forward strand.
GAAGGAATGTTTCTACAGCAAACCTTAGATGTGAGCTCCAGAAGAACAGGGTAGCAGTTTCCTTCGCCTTCTCTGTGTTCTTGCTGAAGGAGATGCATCAGGGTCTGGATGGATGTTTTCTGTTCAAATCTCCACATGCAGGACAGCCCAATCAGTCCAAGGTTTGGCTGATCTTTGAAAGGAGTCTCCTGGCCAGAAGCTATTTGTAGGAGCAGGTTGGAGCCCTCAAGATCTCTCATCCTCTGATGCTTGACAGCAGTAAGGTTCTGTTCCAAGGCCTGTGGAATTTGAAAGGTTGTTAGGAGCTGCCTTTTGTTACAAAAGTGTTTGGAGTTCTTACAAGTCTTTTCATGAGGGAAGACAATAGTGGCTCTGAAGAAATGAAAGAGACAGTAAAAACTTCCTGTTGAAGAATGAGGCTGAAACAAGAATAAGATTGCTCACGAAGAAACCAACAGGGAATCTGCTTGCCCTCCAAGGCATAAAGCGGATTTTTTTCTAAAGGAGATTTGAATCAGCATATTAAAAAAGAGGTGATAAACCTGTTTATTGCTTGTGGGAAAGTCCCAGATCATTGGATGTGTCTGCGTATTCATCAGAGCCCATGTGGGCTCTGCACTTATCCGAGGTAGAGTGGTAGTTTGTATATAGAAACACAATGGAACCACGATCACCAGTCCCTTGCATACCTGGAAGAACGGCTGAGTCAGAGTTTTAAAGCAGGTTTCCCACTGCCTTCGATTTGTTTGCCTAGGCAAAATATCCAGGGCCATGTTTTGTCCTGTAGGAAATGCAAAGCAAAATAAGGACCATCTCCCAGTAGACACTTGAGTCTGTGCAGGACAGCTGCAGTCATGGGATAAGAGCCACCAGTTCCAGTGGCCATGCGAAACCCAGCCTGATTAAGCCTGCCGGTACCCTCCCAATGTGTGAAATGTACCTTTACCTGCTGTACTGTTGCTCAAGTGCTGGAGAAACAGATGGACAGTCACTGTGGCATCCTCCGTGTTTCTGCTAAGTGCCTCTGCCAAGCATTCAATATCTTTTTCAAGGTGGTCCCACAAGAATTTTGCCACATCTCTTGGCTTCTCTGTCATCAGACTAAGAATCGCCTGGAAGACAGAGTGGTTTCTTAATTTATCTCTCAGGAAAGCTCCCTCCCAGGGTAGAGCAGAAGCTATTCATCATGTGGAAGCTGCAGGCTAAGTAGGGTGGACAGACGAGGTAATGGAGAGAAAAGAAGCAGGGGCTGTCTCACCTCTTTATCTGTGTAGATCCCCAGCAGCATGGACGAATGCAGCAGAGCTCTTGCAAGACAGACAGAGGCAGGTGACAAGTCCCTCTCCAATTCAATTCTCCGTATCAAAGGGCTCCCAAGGATGTATCCTTTTCCTGTTTTATCCTCTGTGCTGTGATAAGGAAACATTATTCAGGTTACACTCTCAATGACTGTGCTCATCTCATGGAAGTTAACATTGACAGAGGCTTGGCCATCACTGGGTCAGAACAAGTATAAACTTGGGGTGACATGAGAATTTTTGGAAGGGAAGAACTGCTGCTGAAGAAATGCCCCTTCCAACTGTTTTATGCCACTCATGCTTCCTCTCCTTCCTGTTCTCTCCAGTGCATATTTCCAAGATTTCCTTCTGCCATTGGACCCTCGGTCACAAAGGCCTTGCTTTGCTCAGGTACAGTGTTTCCCCTGTGCCCAGAGAGTGGAGAGAGGCTCAAACGGCCACACAGCCCTGTTCATTTCTCTTGGGCTGTAGGGCAGGGAGCATCAACTTACATATTCTGCTTCACAAAACCTCTCTCAGGTTTGTGATTAGTTCCTCCAACTTTGGCACCACATAGGCATTGTTTGACTTCCCAAGGACGCCCACACTATAGGCAAAGAAATGACAGCAGCATAAGATGTCGGGCAGAAAATTTAACAGCAGACAGAAAAACCTCAGCACCACAAAAAGCCAAAAAGACACTTACATTGGTGATGATCCAGTATGATCCACACTGACAAGCTGTGTATAGAAGGGAATTAAATTAATCGATCAGTTGTATCCCAATTACAAAATCTTCCATGATGTAAGCACGGACAGAAATTCACTGGGAGGGTAACAGCCCAGACCCTTCCCATGTAAGACCTTCTTCCCATCTACTGGGATCTGGTCTCACAATATGGTTCTCACAGAGTTTGCCATAAATGGACTTGGAGTTGCTGCAGCCAAAAGGAGATCAGTAAAGAACACAACAAAAGCACAGAGGTATCTTTAAAGAAAGCCACCCTTCCCTTCATCCACCTGTTCTTCCTCTCCCTCCATCCCCATATCAGGCTATCTCAGGGCACATTTCTAGCAAGTTCCCTGTGTCTGCCAACCATATAAGAGCAACTGGGCTATACTGACATAAAACTTCCCCAGCACTTACTCCAGAGTGTATCACATTGACCAATTTTCCAGTTCTTCTTATCAAAAAGCAGGTCTCCAGGCATGGTGGGAAGATAGGACCCCTTAGAAAGGAAACACAGGTGTAAAGAAGGATTTTAGGAATCGTGTTACCATTTTCCAAGTCTGCTTCTCATGTACTGGAGAAATAACAGTTCTGGGGATAAACACATTAATTAGGTGTAAATGGGTGCATGAAAAAGCTTAACTAAGACACAGATGGAGGGACATCATAGCATAATGTTAACTAGGGATACACTGGGGATGGCTGGGCTTACAAGAACAGCGATGCCCAAATTAGTATCTTCATCGCTTTTTTTGGTGCCTATCAAACTGAGGATTCAGAGGGAAGGAGCAGGATCTCGACACTGCCATTGTCTTCACAGCCAAGAGATGGGCAATGCACATCTCAACTGCTTTCTGCACTTCTCAAATAACAGGAACAATTTATGCATCGTTAGATGCAAAGGGAGGGTTAGTCTAGTAAAAAGTTTGTCTTTACCTGACAGCTGGCGTATTTGTGGTCAGAATGATGAAGCGTGGGCTAGGATTTGAGTCTTAAATCTCAGCCAACAACTAATATTTGGCTGGCCCCCAGACTCCCTTAGACTCACTGGAGAGATAAGGGACCTCCAGCAGGCCGTGTCCCTCGTCTTCAATACAGATACTGATGGACAGTCTCAGTTTGCTCTCAGTGGACTGTCCAGTAGGAAGCAGAAGAACTAGAAGGCTCCATACAGAGTTTACAACAACCCAGAAAGCTGCAAACTGACCCAAACCAAATCTGGCTGTTGGCTAACAGAGCCAGTTGTATAAAAGCAGGTCCCATCCCTGACAGTGTTATTATGAAGGGAAGTATCTGTATCCATACATCTTGACTTACCTTCACCACATGAGGCATAAAGCAGATATTTCTGAAAAGCTGAACGAGTGGACTTTGGGATATGGCCAGAGTAAATGCAGTGTGAAACACCACCTCCATCAAGACATTGTTTTTGTGTCTGCACAGAGCATCCACCATCCTGTTAATCTTGTTTTCCAGAGGCTCTTCTGGGAGCAATGGTATTTGGAGGATTTTTTCCATTTGTTTTATGACAGGCTAGAAAAGAAATCAAACGAACTAGATGAAATCTAAGGAGAACCATAAGACACCTCTTGATGAGGTTCTTGCTGGTAGGCTTCAGAAGTGGTGTTTTATATGAATGTGATGATCTCCATATGAATGTGAATGTCTCCAACTCAAGATGAAATTCCTACAGCTTTCTACAAATACCCCACAGAAATCTTCTGTAGGAGACACAACAGATACTCACCACCAGTCTCTGGACCTCCTGGGGATCTTTGTTTTTGATTTGATTTATTGCTCTGTCCAGCACTGAAAGCATCAGTGTTATATTTGACAAGGCACCCATTTGCTGTGAAATACAGATGTAACTTATGTTAGCATAACGAATATATCACAAGAATGTAGAAGGCGATCTCAAGCCCATTGAAGCATTAAGAGAGACCCTCACAAATCATCACGTTAATTTTGTGTTTTGAATATTACAAACCGGTTCTCCATCTTTTTAAATTTGTGTTTGTATCATGGGGGAAAGCTTGGGGTTCTGTAGAGGGATCTGAAATCTGTTCTGCTTGAATTTTACTGTGCAATTGTTTCATTTCTGCAATCTTCCAAATACACTAACAGGTCCCTCCAGGGGAACAGTCATGTGCTAAGCAGGTATGAAAGAGGGATGAATTGTTCTCTAGAGGAGCTTTTATCTCTCCCCAGACCGGAAGAAAGCCCTCAAGAAGCAATCTTTCATTACTTAAGTTGGGTGATTCCTATCCCATCAGCTACACAGGCTACAATACAAGATGTATTTCACCAGGTAAGGCACAAGTTAGCCAGCTGTACACCCTCAGAGCTGGCTGCAAAGGAAAAGGTAGGTATACTTGGGTGGCACAACTTCAGTGACCCATAGATTGGCTTTTGCAAGACATTCACCTGTGAAATTTCAACGCCTCTGGGTAAAATCCATTTTTCTGCTTGAAGGATCTTCCGCATTCGGATGAACCCGTAGTTGTTATAGAGATTTCTAATGAGGAATGTTTGAGGCCATGGTGTCTGTGCATTTTCCACCAGCTTCTTCATTGCATTCACTAGGTCTTGCTCTTCTTGCTTGTTCACACCAGGAGATGGTAAGTTTGGATCTGCAGCTACCAGTGAGATTTCTCATTAGGCTCCCATGCAGTCATTAAACAATAGATCCTTTTTGCAAGCACACCACCCCCTTAGGTTGCAGCAACACTTTTTCCCCAAGAGTAGAAACATGGCCTGCAACCACAGTAGCCTGGGCTTGCTAATACCTACAGCATGCAGGGAAGTAGACTATTAGGCAGTGAATATGGGGACTGAACGGTCCACTGTTTTCCTATTTTTGTCCCTTAAAGGATCCTGGTCAGGTATTCTTCTCTAGCATCTATCTTAGGTCAGAGAGGAAAGCTCTCAAAGGCTCTCCAGAAGGTAGAGACCAATCCCATGGCTCTGTTATAGGTAGCTGAGGGAAGTAGGAACCTTCTGGCCTATTTTACATCTTGACCTTATAAAGGGTCTCCTGTATCTCCATTGTTTACACCAGTTGAGATTAGATTGCATCAGTCTTTTTACTCAGGCTTTACTTGGACATACTTCAAATCTGACAAATATGGAAGGAATTGAGTTAACAGAGTTTAAGGTGCAATACATCCTCTTCTAAACCAAGAAACTCACACGTGTTCAGTGTGAACTCCATTGACGCTGCCTGTCATTTGCAGACTAACGCAGACTAATGGGAGAACAGAGTCCCAGCACATGCACCTACCTGTAGACACCTAAATGATTATCATAATACACTACTGCACACAACCCCTTAAGTATGGAGAACTTCAGGGGAAATGACAGTATTCAGTAAAGCTTCTTTTAACTCTGAACAAAAACTAGACGTTTCAATACTGGGAAAGTAATCCAGAAAAATAAAAATGGTTTCAGAGCAAGCTCTAGGTAATAAATACATTTTGCATGCAATATACACATCTTTGGATGCAGCCTGTTTATATACAAAATTTAGCAACTTTAATCCCGCTCAGTTTCAATAGTGACAAAAAATAGTTTTATAGTATCAGAACAAGAGGGTTAAAAAATTATCTTGATTTAAAAGGAATAAAGTAGCCCTTCTGATACTGAATCACCTCTTGAAAATTTGTCTGTTAAACCACTTAAATTTAGACAAAACTTTGCTTGTTTTTCTCTTCTTTTTCCTCCCCCCGCTCTCCCCGCCCCCCCAAGAAACCTCCTATCGTAGTGAATGTTTGGTTTGTTCTAAACCTGCTTATAAGAAAATACAAATCTCATGCTCTCTGCTGCTAGCAGAAGGACTCACCGCAGAGCATCTGTCTGCCAAGCACAGTGGCCAGGTGGCTGATGGAGAACCGGAGACGGGCTATGAATAAGAGGGTGTCAAGTTTTGAGGCCTCGCGTGAAGAGAAAGCAGAAAGGTCTGCAGTGGAGAGGCAGCTTTCAGCAAACTGGTTGACATCATCTTGGGAAGAAGGATAAATGAAATCCTGTTCAACAGAAAAAAGAGAGAGAGGGAAAGTTAAGAGACCAAAGCTGCCATAGGTCCTGGGAAGTCTTCTTTTCTATGCCTTTTCACGAGATGCAGAGCTAATTTCTGCAGTGATGTTGTACCCTGTGAATCTCAAGTCCCCAGCAATGACCTGCTTTTCAGATGGACTATTTTTCAATATCTTTGAGGGTAGCCCCAACTCTGCTTTGCTGGCAGGAGAGGACTGCCTCCCTTCTTGATTCATGTGGTGGAGATTCACATGTTGAACAGATGTGCTTGTGTACATCTGTAGTGCACCAGCTCAAAATGGAGCAGAGACCAGGGGCAGTTCTGCTCAGAGTATCAGCTGTGCTCAATGGAGGCTGTCATGGCTTACGAATCAGGCCATGGGCACCTCTGGACTTCAGGAACTCCAGCTCCAAAATTCAAACTGTACATTGGACCTTATTAACCTAGGCCTTGGTTCTTCCAGACTACACTTAGGTACATAACCAAGGGAGGTCAGCAGCCTGTTCCAGGCACTTGCAGGACCCAGTGGGGGAAGAGAGAGGAAGAGTGTTACCTGCAAAGGGCGGGATAGGAAAAAATGGTTAGTTTGAGTATGGATCCCAGGAACATCTCAAGGATATCTGCACTTAACCTCCAAACAATGCACCACCATGAAGTAGAAATGGTTCCAGTTCTTCTTGAAGGATATCTTTTCCTCCATCTCAGAAAGGTATTTTTCCAGGTGAACCTTTATGTTGCTGAACCTATGACAAAAAAAGACATGGGATGTGAGCATCCATGTAGCCCATGTGAGTCAGTGATCAAACTGGGAGCTAGCTCATGCTAACCCATGTCGCAGGAGCAGTTTCAAGAGGGAGGACTTGATTGTTGGGCTGGTGTCCATGCATTCTTCAAAGGGTGACAGCTCATTTTTTGACTTGCACACTAAAAATGAAGGATGACATTCATTACTTTTCTTCAGTACAAGATCAGGTCAGGGTTCCCAGAGAAGTCAGGCTCTTACCCCTTTTTACTGCCTGGTGCTCAGGGCTGGATGGCTTGCAGGCCACAAACTGGATCAGTTGAGTTATGACTTCTGGGGATGGCGTGCTTCTGTCTCCCAAGACAGTGGTGGTGACAAACTCCACAAAGAAGGAGTTACATTTCCTCCTGAATTTGTTGTGACATGCAACAGCTTCCCTGTAGGGAGGAATAAAATCAAGATCTGCCACCAAAATGCACCAAAGCAAAGAAACAACTTCTCTTTTCTGCCTCTCTTCATGTGTCCAGGAGGCCAGGTACACCTAGACTGTGGAGAATAAATACAGTTTTTAAACAGAGAGGGTAATTAACCCCCAGAAAACCTGCTCACTACAGCATTTTTTCTTGAATACTGAGGACAAAATTTCTTCTTCCCCTGTACTCTCCCTCTCCCCTATCTCCTCTCAAGATAGCTAGACAACAAAGAAAAATGGATTCTCATGTAGCATGTTGCCTGTTGACTGCCTCTGTTGAGACAGAGGCAAAGGGGCTAGAATTGACCCCAGATCACTTCACGTGAATCCTTTCACCACCAGGGGTTTGCCACACATGGTAAATACTGACATTTCCACAGAGCTCACATGTTAATGACATTTGTGTAGCCTCTGCTCTGGTAATGATTCCAGTATTTTGTATAAAGTGATAGAGACTGAAACAACAAAACTTGTTGTTTTATTAGTTATAGGATACCTTGTGGCTGCTGTAGCTGTAGGTGTGTAATCCTCTGGGAAGTTATCCTTGCAGATCTTACACTGTTTGCTTCTCCACTCACGGATGCACTGTGAGCAGAAAATGTGGCCACAGGGCAGCTCTGCTGGGTCAGTGATCTCCAGTAGACAGCTCTTGCAGTCTTTTACACCCTTCCTGAAAGATGCACCAAAGGAAGACACAAGTCAGGACTGATTTTACTCTGATGACAGACTTGGGGGTGGTCATGGGATCCTTGTACCCAAAGTTTGCCATGGGCATCAAAACTGGCTGGTCATTTTTAACTAGCCTTGCTGGTGAGCAGAGAATAAGGGCAACATCTGCTAGTTTAATAAGGAAGTGGCTCCACCAAAGACCATCTCATCTAAGAGATGTGGCCCATCATGCTGAGCATGGCTAGGTGAGGGGCATGGGCCTTATTTACAGTCTCACTAGGCCTGCAAGTACCTACATCAATTACACCACATTCAATTCAAGGGTTGTCTCTGGCATCAGCCAGGCACAATACTGCATGGGAAAGACTTTGCTCCATGGCCTTCTGAGGTTGGGCATTACATGCCCTGACATTAGTCTCCAGGAGGAATCCTTTGGCTGGGGTTGATTCATTCCTATCAACTAGTGACAATCGCAAAATGTCCCCAGAACTGCTTTTTTTCTTGGCTTTGACTTACACAAGGTACACGGTGTCAGCACTTTGATTGCATTTCTTGAGCACTTTTGTCACCAACTCAAAAGTTTCTGCTGGCTCAAAATCTTGTGTTTCAGTCAGGCGCTGTAGGAAAGAAAGGATGGTGAAAGCTCAATGGAAATATATTCTTGACGTATGAAAGAGGAACAAGATGGTATGTCAGCACCATAAAACTGCGTAATAAAACACCAAAATCAAACAGACCCACCAAGTATCTTTCCTCATGTAATGCCAGGGATAATTGGCCTTCCTTTAAATAAAATTCCTATTTTGGAGGGCTTTCATGATGATTCTGAAATCTCAATGTTTTTTGCACTGGATAGGATTTCTACCCTCTTCCCACCCTCTTCCCATTTCTATGCCCTCCCTCAATCTGGGATCAGAGGAATCCCTGGAAGATAACCCTCCTTCCAAATGCTGCTCGTCTCCAAGGATATAAATTGTCAACTCAAGCACTACACAGAGCTCATACATTCCAGATGAAGATGAACTGCTTCACAAGAAGTCTCAGAAGCTTCTCATCTATTTGTGTCTCTTTGTGCAGCAGGTGGTCAAAGAACATGTAGACAATGTTGGTGCAGGTCCACTGGTGTCTGGAAAACACACATACACTAAGCTTTGAGATTTGCAAGGGAAAGCCACAGGTGACCTACTCTACTGTTGGCAATGGTGCAATTTTAAGTGGGAGGCTGGCCTAGAGACTTCTGAGGTCTCTTCCAACCAAGATTTCTATGGCAAGTTCCAGGCACTGTGAGATCATTTGAGGACACAGGACTAGCTTTGGAGGACTAGACTAAGCAAGGAGAGAAAAATATGCCATGGTCTTATCTACCTTACTTGTTGGAGTGTCCCCAGACCAAACCGAGTTACTGAATTGTTACTGGGTTTTGTCTGTGGAGATACCTACCTACAGCAAGCATCCTGGGCAGGATCAAGCATGCAGTCAGATATTCAGGAAAACACATCTTATTGTCAAGTAATAATGGGTGCTTGATCATGATCAAAATGTGTAGTTCTTAACACAGAATTTTTGGAGAGATTTTGCCAACATTTTTTTGATAATTAGACAACAGAATGAGCAAAGGATTAAGAGGGAGCCAACGGTTTCAGTGATCAAGTCTCTCAAACGAATTACTACGGCTTCCCAATAAAAGGATGGATTAGTGTAGCTCACAGTGTAGACACCTAGCTCATAGAAGATAGAAGGTAAGGCCCCATATATTTGTCAATATATTTTTCAATTTGTTGAAGCACTGGATTAGGAACCCCAGGGAAAAAGGGTAGGCTATGAGCTATCCTTCTGCACAGACTGTATTTTTAAGCTTCAAGCATTTTAGTTTTCAAATCTTTTGGTGAGAGCTGTCAGAAACTTTCATCGAACACATGCCAACAATTTGAAGGAAAAAAATTTGGCTTGTCTGAAAGAGGACTTGAAAGACGAAGATAAGGCTCTTGAGAAGGGTTGGACTTACAACACACTCCTCAGGAGTTCCCTTTTCTTCTGGTAAAGATGAATCTGGTAATTGTCCATACTGATCCACTCCATCCAGGGCTTAATGGACTTGACCCTCGTAAGCCATTCTGTACAGGCCTCAAATGATAGAAGATTATCTGTGGGTTCCACCTTCTTCAGGAGGATGTTCAAGGTGTCAAGAGTGACAAACTGAAATTATATTTAAAAAGAGAGAAGAAAAAAATAGCTTCTATAGCTGACCTAATCCATTGCACCTTGGTGAAAAGAAAGCTTTGGAGGCTGTGATGGGGAATTCTCTGAAAAACTTAGCTTAGTGCACACATCAACAAATACCAGAATAGGAACTTATTAGGTAGGGAGGTGAAAACATACAGAAACCATAACTGTACCATAGTGTAACTCTGTGTTGCACTTGTGTCTTGAATACTGTTTGAATACTTGAACCACAGTACTGGTTTCCCTCTACAGGGAAAATTTCAGCTCTAAGCTTCTAAGACTGCTGTCTTCAGTCCCCTTGATATTCAAGAGGGACAAATAGGTATCTCCAAACAACAGTTCTTCCGTTTCAGAGAGACATGTGTGAGAATGTTGAATGAATTGTTCTTTGGAAAGACATAGATATTTAGGTGAGATCCAGTTGCCCATTTGCCAGGTCTCTGCTGTCAATGGAAATGCCTTTGGCTGTCTGAGACATCTATACGGAGCTGGCAGATAGGGCACAGGGCCTACAGGAGACTCATGCTCTACTGCAGCAGGAGCTTGAGGCCAAACAGCATCCGAAATGTAGGTAGATGCCTACTTGTGGACAACTGAACAGTACCTCTCCTGGTGCCTTCAGTCATGAGTCACTCTCCACTCTCTCTGTAGCCCATGTTTTCACTAGCAACAACAGATCAAACAACCATTGCAAATATAGACACATCTCTGTAGACATGTAAGCAACAGTGTTTGAATCCAGATATGGACCCCACCCCAGAAGTTAAATACTATGACCATCACCTGTAAGGTCTGACTGTCTAAGAAGAGATGAATGTCATACCCAGAAAAACACGAAAAAAAGGATAATATTTTTCTACCCAGTGCAGATTAAATTATAGAAGTCTAGAAGACCAAAAAGTATGAATGGAATTAAAAAATGGTTAGAGGAGGATGAAGGATATGTCCTTTGGTGAGGAATAAGCTGGATATGACTACTAGCTCAGAAGCTCCCTAAGACTCACAGGAAGCTGGAAAATGCTTACAAGGAAAGATCCTCTGAAGTCTTGACTCCTTTCCTACACACTTTCACTGAGTATTTGCTAGTGACCATTGTTAGAAACAGGTTGTGTTACTGTGCTTTGTGAAATGCCATTTGTTCCCTTTTGCTCACCATTTCTGGTGGGTCCTTCTCATACATTTTTTGCAGCTCGCTTGTTACAGTCTCATCACTTTTTACCAAGTTTACAAAGAGTTGATACTCGTCTCGTAGGTAGAAATATTCCATATGAAGCCAAATGGGGGAGAAGCTTATCTCCTCCTGCCCCACAGAGGAGCAGAGCTGTTTCGCATTGACCAGGAGAGCTTTTGACAGAATCTGTAGATGAAATAAAAGGTGTTATTTCTGCTCCAAACAAACATCAGGGGACTGAGAATGGCATTCAGCATTGCTGAAGCAGCCCAGTCAAGCTTCTACATCAAAAAACCCCAACTTCCCTTAAGGTGGAATTAAGACTGAGCACCAACAGTTGTTGGGAAGTGTGTGGAAAATGAGAGGCTAATTTTTTTTCCCCCAGTTCTTGGAACCATAGATATTTGTACCCCTGTGACTCAATCCAGTGCCATTTAAAGCTTGCACTCCACCAAACCCCATTTACCTCATAGACAGAAAGATCTTGTCCAGGAAAAGTCATCCTTAGAAAGTCATTAGTGTAACGCTGCATCGTCTCAGGATTACTGCCATCTAGTGTCAACACATTCTTGATCAGAGTTTGGAACAATTTGGCTGGTTCCTTCATAGGCACTTTTGGATGACCTAGAGGAAAGAACAGAGATGTCAGGTAACCAGAAAATAGAAGCTGACAGGACAACAGCTGTTTTAGGTCATTAAGGTTGTGTGGGGAATAGAACTGCTGTGGTTGCTGCTACCACAACTTTTGTCTATTGTGGGAAAATTTGGAGATCATCTTCAACTGTGTTAAAAAACAATACTTGCTTGAAAAGTCTGACGTTACCTTTCATATTATAGACTCTCTCCCATAGTTCCTCCAGGTAGGCCTTCAAAACCCAGCTGAATGGGAACTGGCAAAACACAGATGTGTTGGGGTCTTCAGTCATTGACAACACGGAAATCTTAGCATCTGGTTCCCTTAAACAGCACAGAATGAAGCAATCATGTAATATGCTCTGTGTATGCTGAACTGAAGCATCATAGAGAAATTTCTGACTGACACTGGTATATGTGGTATATATAGGCTGCCCAGGGAGGTGGTGGATTCACCATCCCTGGAGGTGTTTAAGAAAAGCGTAGATGAGGTGCTCAGGGACATGGTTTAGAAGGGGTTTTTGTCAGGGTAGGTTAATGGTTGGACTTGATGATCTTAAAGGTCCCTTCCAACCTCACCAATTCTATGATTCTATGATTCTATGTTCAACTTAAAAAGTTAAACAGCACAGAAAGTTATTTTGTAAAAAACTTAGCAACAGTGAAAACAAGGCAGGAACAGAAAAAGTTCCTGTCACTGGGAAAGGAAGGCTAAAAAAGACTGCAACAGGGGAAAGGCAACTGAGTCAAACAACATCTGTCTTGTCTCTGACCACAGCTGCTGTTCAGAGTAAGCTAACTGATCAATTGAAATCTGATTGTTGGACACTAAATGCATTTTGTGCTGAGGAGTGGATTCACCTTCCCTGACTTTAGGGAACTCAAATTCAAGTTTCTGAGTTCTGGACCTGTTTTTTCTAACTTTGTGTTTATCACTGTTGCAAGGAACTGGAGTTCCTCAGAAATTTTGCTGAGTTGGTGAAGATTTAAATGAACAGGAAGGTTCTGATTCCAATGTTATGACACGAAGGACTTTTCATGGATAAGTTATGAGTTGTGTGAGCTTATCTTAAGTTCAGACTTGTTTTTTTTACCATTTCTTTCTGCAGAGGGTTGAATTATGAAAGCAGATTTTTGTTCTCCTAATGTACATACTATGTTTTTCCACCAAGTCTCTTACTTGCTGGTATATTTAATTCTCAAGAATGATTCTTCTTTGAACATCTGAAGCCACAGTTCTGAGAGTGGAGACAGTGGAGAGAGATGATCCAGGTTGTTGTTTGCATCCACCACTGCGAGAATTTGAGCAAACAGATTGGCCACGATGTCTTCTAAATGCATCCAGAGCGCATGCCTAGAAGTGATAACATGGCTGGTCAAGTGTTTTCCTTGTACCTGACCAATCCCCTATTCATCAGAAACTCACATCTGCTTCTGTATACCACATAGCAATATCCCTCCTGGTCATCATGTCTGAGCCCCATTAAGTATTGTGCATCACAAGCTACAGCTCTTTTAATGCTCAGAGAAACAGACTTGTTAGAAATTTGGAGAGGGATGGACAGGTAAAAGTACCTGAATGAAGAGTCTTCAAGGATGAACTCACTGGAAACAGCTCTGCGGAAAACCCACTCCCTTGGCTCCAGGCTTATTTTCTCACGTTCTTGCAGGAGGTGGCAAATTCTCCTTTTCAGCACACTCATAAAATGACTAGAAACTAAGCATAAATAAAACATTTGAATGAAAGTTGTTTCCATGCAAAGTTTTCGGTCAAAGTAAAGCCATTCATAGAAAGTGACCTCTGTGAAAGTTCTTGGTTTTCCTCTACAATAAAATCCATGGGCTTTATATTCTAACCTAGTCTCTTCCCTTTCTTTATTTCTTGTGAGTTGATTTTTGGGGCAACATTTAGTAACAACATGCCATTTTTGACAGAGAAAAGAAAATCCACTTCTCTCTGTCTCAGTCTTTTAAAAATAATTACGTGAATTAGGTTTTTTAGGTGTATAATTACTATTGATACAAAGAAATGTTTAGAATTGTATGTCACAAGAATAGTCACAGTACTGCAGAAGGGTTAACATCCTGTTCTTATCTGTATGACACTAGTATCAATATAAAAAAGAATTGATGGGATTGTTTTCATTTCATTATTGATATAATCACAAGCAAAATTCCTCCTGCACTGTGCTGAGGAATGAAGGTGTCACTATGCAATCACAAGAAAACTTTTTTTCCTGAGTGATACTTTCTTATAGTCAAAATCTGGTACAGAATAAATTCTGGTTTTGCCATATGATCACAAGGACTTCCCAGAACCCCCACATCTTTGAAGTGGCAACAACTATTTTCTTTTTCAGTCATTAATATACATGTTAGGCACCTGAGAAGAACCTATTGCTCAAAGAAGAGCAAGTCATGCACCGCAGTGATAAAGTCTTCCCATTTGCAGGAAAGAATAATTTCCAAATGCACCTACAATGATTTTGGTACTTTGTTTCTGATGAAACCAAACCCTTTCCATTTTGCTGAAGCCACAGTTTTCTATCAAGACATCACATCACCTGCATAAATAATTCGTATCAAATCTATGTAGAAATCAGTTAGGTGGGTTTGGACTCTGAAGGTCATCAAAGCTTGTGCAAAAAGCTGGATTTTTTTAGTAAAGACTCTGAGAACACACAACATGTGGTGCACGGAGAGCAGAACAGGCCCAACCCACTTTGGGCCTTGGTTTGTACTCACATGTGGTTCTACCATGATCCTGGAAAAGCAAATTGTGAATGATCATAATTCTCTCAGTGGCACGCCGACTGTTGTCTGTCTTGTCTTCCAGCTGGATCACGGCTTTCTGGATGCTCTGTTTGATCATAGAGTCCATGCTGAGGAGCTGTGAATGGAAAAGATTGGAGGTAAGCATATTGCCTAACACTCCATTGCATTTGATCTGTCAATTCCTATTTGACACAATGGACTCCCAAGTATATGCTTACTTCACCATCTCATCCCTAGGAAGTCAAGCCCTGGCAAAGGATGAAGAAATGGGGAAAGATATTTCATGCTTTGTGAAAGTTTACAAAAGGCTTAAATGTGCCTACTGTGCCCTTGTGCTGGTCTGTCACAGGGTAGGGACCACTTCACCCTCACTGTCTGACTCACAAAGACCTGCAACTACTTTTTTCTGTAGCAAATGTAGTATCCAAACCAGGAACAAGCATAACTGGATCCCTAAATGCCAATGGAATTTGTTGTTTCCTAAACCAGTTCCTGTGTAATGTCAGACAGCCGAAATAATAAAAAAGAAATAAATCATACATTTTCTTCTGGAAAAAGACTGGACTTGTCTGGATCTTCAAGCGCAGCAGATTGCTCTGGAGAACCTGAAATTACAATCAATCATAAGACTCCTTTGTAAAAAATGTAGAAAACTGAAAACCGGATACCTCTATCCAAAGGAAGCATCTAGAGTCTCTCAACAATCAACAAAGGGTTGCAAAGCCGTAAATCTAAGAAATTTCAACTTGGACTTTGGCCCCTCTGGGGCCAATTGCCCAGCAAGCAGATCTCAGTTTTGGTTGGCACCCTGTAGGAAATGCGAGTGTGTAAGGCCAGGACGTGAAGTCCCTCCCAGTCTGCCTCCCTTTGTACATACATCCTGAAAACAATGTCAGGGATGTATTGAGTTATCTTTGAACTCACCAGATCAGGAGCATTTAGCGGGTTTTTTGAGCAAGGCAGAAAGACTCACTGGGAATCAGAGGGAATAAGTGTGTGTCTACCGTATGCCGAGTGCCACAGCAGTACAGACAATTTACTACTGTAACTGAAGAACGAGCTTAGGTACCCTGCTGTCTTACAGTCACAGCTTGCAGACCAGGAGGAAAAAAAAGGCAGTGCTGTGAGGACTTCAGAAACAGCAAGTACAGTATGTCCTGCTAAGACTCAGGACCAGTGCCTTCACAGACCACTTGATCTTGCCTCCAAAGACCACATCATCTAGCTGTACTTAAACTGGAGGTGGAGCAAAAGCAACTCAGAGGAAGGGTAGTGGTGAAAAGCAAGTGACTGGTTACCTGCTGCGAGATGCCCGAGGAAAGTGGTCAGGAAAATCTCAGCAATAGTCATTTTGGCGAGCTGGCCCAGATTGGCTGTAAAGTTATCTGGGGGCATAAGTTCATCCAAGTGGATCGACGTCCATTCACCTGAGAAGGCAGTAAACATGACAGAAATAGTAGTACTGGATATAACTCCTGTGAACAGTTGACCTGCTCTCCTTGGTGCACTACACCCACCCAGAAAAGTCAATAAACTTTGGCTGCCCTAGTCTGTAGTAGCCTGGATAATAAGATATTGAGAGATGGAAGATTTACCACCTCCTGTTTCTTTTTACTCTGAGGGAGGACGGGCTTCTCTTACATCATTCTGTTCCACTCTCCTCATATTCCCAGTTCTAATGGGCACAAATGCCCGAACTGTCGTTCTCATCCATTGTCTAGGGAAGAGAATGATCCCATAACCCAAAAGGTGTTTGACCACCTTCAACATAAAGAATTTTTTTCTTATGGAATTTCTTGTATTTCAGTTTGTGCCCATTGATTCTTGTTCTGTCATCAGACACCATTGAAGCATCTGTCTCCATCTTCTTTACGCCCTCCCCATCATGTATGTATCTACAGTCATAAGATTCCACAAGCTTTCTTTTCTCCAAGCTGAACTGTCTCAGCGCTCTCAGACTCTCATATGAAAGATGCTTCAGTCCCTTAATCATCTTTGTGGCCATTCACTGGGCTTGCGCCAGTATATCCATATCTCTTTTATACTGGTAAGCACAGAAATGGACACAGTAGTCCAGGGGTGGCCTTACCAGTGCTGAGTAGAGGGGGAAGATCACCTTCCTCAACCTGCTGGCAGCACTTTGCCTAATGAAGGCTGTGTCGGCCCTCTTTGCCACAAGGACGCACTGCTAGCTAAAGTTAAACTTGACCACCAAGACCACCAGATCCTTCTCTGTGAAACTGCTTTACAGCTGGTCAGCACCCAGCCCATACTGGTGCCTGGTGTTGTTCCTCAATGGGTTTAGGACTTTGCGATTCCCTCTGTTGAACTTCATGACATTCCTGTAAGCCCATTTGTCCATCCTGTCCAGGACCCTTTGGACAGCAGAATGACTCTCTCATGTATCAGCTACTTTTTGCAGTTTTGTATCATCAGCAAACTTACTGAAGGTACACTGTCCCATGATCTGGATTATTAATGAAGATGCTAAATGGTACTGGCCTCAGTATGGATCCTTGAAGTAACAGCACTAATGACTGCCCTCCGGCTGGACTTTCTGCTGTTGAGCAAAACCTCTTAAGTGCATAGAATCATAGAATCAATCATAGAATTGCCCAGGTTGGAAGGGAGATTTCAGATCATCTAGTCCAACTGTCAACCTAACTCTGACAAAAACCATCACTAAACCATATGTCTAAGCAGTATGTCTACCTGTCTTTTAAATACCTCCAGGGCTGATGCCTCAACCACTTCCCTGGGCAGCCTATTCCGGTGCTTAATAACCCTTTCAGTGTAAAAAATTTTCCTGATGTCCAACCTAAGCCTCCTCTGGTGCAACTTGAGGCTGTTTCCTCTTGTCCTATCACTTGTTAACTTGGGAGAAGAGATCGACCCCCATCTCTCTACAAATTCCTTTCAGGTAGTTGTAGAGAGCGATAAGGTCTCCCCTCAGCCTCCTTTTCTCCAGGCTAAAGAACCCCAGCTCCCTCATCCACTCCTCATAAGACTCCAGACCCCTCACCAGCTTCATTGCCCTTGTCTGGACTTGCTCCAGCACCTCAGTGTCTTTTTTTGTAGTGAGGGGCCTAAAACGGGACAAAGTACTAAAGGTAGGGACTCACCGGTGCTGAGTACAAGGGGACAATCATGTCCCTAGTCCTGCTCACCACACTGGTCCTGATACAGGCCAGGATGCTGTTGGCCTCCTCAGCCACCTGGGCACACTGCTGGCTCATAGAATCATAGGGTTGGAAGGGACCTCAGTAGATCATCTGGTCCAACCCCCATATTCATACATATTCAACCCTCATATTCAGCTGGCACTTGCTCAACACCCCCAGGTCCTTTTCTACCCAGCACCTTTCCAGCCACTCCACCCCGAGCCTGTAGCGCTGCCTGGGGCTGTTGTGACCCAAGTGCAGGACCTGGCACTTGGCCTTGTTGAACCTCATGCCATTGGCCTCAGCCCATCGGTCCAGCCTGTCCAGATCCCTCTGCAAAGCCTTTCTACCCTCAAGCAGGTTGACACTCCCACCCAACTTGGTATCGTCTGCAAACTTACTGAGGATGCACTCAATGTCTGGTTTGAGCAGCTTTTCAGCTACTTGTTAGTCCAACTCACTATCCATGCTTTAGTTTGTCAGTGAGGTTGTTACAGGAGACGGTGACAAAAGCCTTACTAAAATCAAGATACACACCATCCATCATTCTCTCCTCATCCACCCAGCCAGTCACCGCACCACAGAAGGCTATCACTTTATTCAGACTTCGTTTCCCATTCATAAATCCATGTTGGCTTATTGCTTTTCATGTATTTGGAAAAGGTTTCCGGGATTACTTGCTGCAACATCTTCCCAGGGATCAATGTGAGGCTATCTGGTCTGTGGTTCCCTGGAATCTTCTTCTTCCCCTTGCATAAACCCTCCTTTCCTTCCCACTCTTTCCCTGATCCAAAGTAGCAATTTTAATCTTACCACTGTCAAACGCCAGGTAGCCGCAGCCTCCAAGAACTCGCGGGACTTGAGTGGCCAGGACAACATGTGATGGGCCTGTGCTTGTTGATTTCCTTCTTTCATCTATGATACAGTACCTAGAATCAGGACAGAGAGGTTAAAAAGTCCATTATTTCTGTCTGTGGGGCAGATAATCTCCCAAAGCCATTCCCTGACTTTCCAGGTCTCAGGTGGAGCTTTTGGAAGGACCAACAGCTCGAAGTGTGGCTGATCTGCAGTGGTGGAAGGGAAGAAAGAAGCTCAGCTAAGCCCACCCCTGCTCTGGCAAGGGCAAGAGCCAAGATGGTGTTGGCTACCTCAAGACTCATGCCCATTTATCTCCCCTACACCCTCTCCAAACTATGACTTAGTCACACGCCTCAGCAAGCTCTTTCATGACAAATTTTCCTCCCTGCTGAACACTGAATCTTTACTTTAATCTGAATTTATTTTGTTGTAAGCATGGATCTCTGCCCAATCATATGTTCGTTTTGGCAATCGTGGGAACAACAATAGCAGTATTTGCCACAAACATATAGACAAATTAGACAGCAAAAACCAGAACACAGACCAGTCCAGGTCTTGCTGGGAAATGGGCTAAAATCTAGTATAGCTCTCCTAGAAGTAGTACTAGAAAAGTTCAAGTCCCTCTCTAGAAAAGCACAAATCCACACAGAACAAAGCATTTCAGGAGAAAACAAGGACATGAACAGGAAATGTAGGTGAGTGAGAAAGGGGGTAAGAGGGATCATATTGAGAGAGGATGTGTCTGGATTGGGAAGTGTGTTGCTAATGTACTTTAAGGGCTTTAGGCCAACCTTATATAATGCTATAGTCAATGACTTAAGCCCTCACTAGTGCCCAGAAGGGCTTAAATCTCCTGAAGGCCAGTCCTGAGAGGCTTCTTGGATCCCTAGGATGTCTCAAATGGCACCAGATGTCAGTTTAAGTCCTTAGTTTGATGACTAAAGGAAAAAAAGTCATCTGGTGTTAGGCCCTGTCTAGAACAATTTGTGCCGTGTGAGTGAACCATGCTGGGGGAAGGTGATTTTAATGTGGGATGGGTGTATAAAGCATGCTCCCAGAATGAAGATGTTCTTTTAGATAAATGAAAGCTGAGATGTTAAGGTTCTTTTATCTTAACACAGACTTGGAAATTTAAACTGCAGAACATAGGTATGAGCTCCCACACAGAGATATACACATAAAGATATATGATAACATCTGCAGTGACTCCACACAACAGATCACTAAAACCAATGCTATATCCCATGGCTATTTGGCCACTGCATCTTACCTTACCATTGCGCTTGACTAAGGAAATACATAAAGAAAGAAGAAACAAGGAAGAATGTTTACTTGGCACAAGCTAGAAGCCTTTTGCTGTTCCGTGGCTCATCAAAATGAAACTGGATGAGGAGCAGTTTCTCTTCTGATGATTGCGCAAAAAAATTCCTGCAGATAATGAAATGGACTGTTATTGCTCTATTCATAAAACCACCTCTGTTCTCTACCCTCCCTACTCCCCCTCTCCCCCTTTCCCCAAAACTCCAATCTATAAAATTAACAAACAAAGGTAAGAAGGAAATCTCTCCTCACCTGAGTTCCTGGCGGAAAGCGTATTCAGTGTCGAACTGGCTTAGGAAGAGGCAGTGGATTTTATTTCTAAGTTTAAGTGTCTTCCTCATCTCTTCTAAATCCCTCTCATTTAGAAGTCTTGCATGTGTAGAAACCTGCAGTGAAGGACAAATTAATTCCAGGGAAATATTGTGTACTTGTATTACCAATCGGGAAAATTAAAGTGATCCCCTTATGGACCTTTTCAAGTGCTTCCTAAAGGCAATACTCAGAAATGTGCCCTGCTTACAGGGAAGAAGGGTGGGAGTGTTGTTAACAATCAGAAAAACTGATTCCTTGTGCTAGAAGAGACTTAAACTTGAGCTGCATCCTTAGGGATGACTCAGATGCGGTGAGGCAGTGACTCCAAAGGAATCCTGCTGGGAGATTTGCATGAGCCCTTTGAACCTTGAGGCCTGGAAGAGCCTTTCCATGCAAAGTTATGGGCCTAGCACAACTGTCCCTGTATGTGACTCTACTGGACTGACTCTCTCCCAAGGCTCCCAGTACTGTAGATCCTGTTTGGGGATTCAGCTGCTACCCTTTTAGGTGTCTCTATGCAACACAGGTTCCTGAGTCAGTGACTGGGGAAGTGCCTAAGATCCTTTCTTTGGCATGGATGACAACTCCCAAAAATAGATGTCAGGGGCCAGTGGGCATGATCCAGGACCTGCAGAATTGCAAGAACCACCTAAAGTCCTGCTGGAGGGTTGGTGGGATCCACACAGCATCACCAGTGGTGCTTGTCACTTGTCTGCAGGCAATGAATGATGCCCTGGGTGTCTTAGCCTTGAACCTCCAGAGCCTTCAGAGTTAGGAGCTGGCACACACTGCTTGTCTGTTAGCAGATCCACCACATCTGGGTCAAGAGAGAAGCAGAGCCCACCTTGACTGTGGAGGACCACAGGGCAGAAGCCAGGCACATGTGTGATACTACTGATGAGGCAGCATCCAAACGGGACAGGTAGAAGCCCACCAATGTTTAACAGTGGAACTTATCCAGTGGCTTAATGGAGGTTATGTGGCAACTTCCCTCATGTGGAAAATAAGGACCACTCCCACTGCTTTACGCTGAAACACACGTACCTGTAGGCAGAGCCCAGCAGTCCTCCCCTTCCTTGGTTGCTGGTTAACTGTTTCTCCCAAAACACTGACAAGGCTGTTGTGCTTCTGCTTGTGGAAGTACAAGTCTTGGATCTGCTCAACATCATCCATATGGGAGTATTTAAGGCGCAGGACGGAGTCAGGAGTTGCACACTGAACAAGTTTTGTTTTGGCAATAGAGAGCACTGGCTCTTCATAGGGTTCAAGGTCTCCCCAGGACTTGCCCTGAGTGCTCTCCAAAGCAACAGCTGCAGACGTGTCACTGCTGAAACCAATAAAGACATCCTGTTCCTTGGGGCTAAGCTTGGTGGACCAAATGTTGGAGAACTTGCTGCTGTCAATGGAGACAAACAGCCTGGCCCAGGACTGCAGGTCCTGCTTCAGGTGTTTCTGCTGCCATTTCAGAACAGTGTTCATGTCCAAGCAGTGCTTCTCTAGACGGTTCAGCAGCGGGGTGGGGAACTGGGTGTAGACTATGTTCTTCTCCTCTATCACAATGAGTCTGAACTCATCCTTCACACGGCTTTTCACTCTGTGAGTGCCAAGACCCAGGTCCACATAGTTATTTCCCCCCAGGCTAACAAAGCATTGGTTGAGTGCATCATAAAGGCTCTCATAAAGGTTGTGTATATTTAGAAGAACAACAGGCCTGCCTGTCTCCATGCAGATCTTCACTCTGCTGACAGACCGGCATACCTGGGAATAATTTTGATCCTGTGGAAAACCAGAGCCAAATATGATCTCACAGTTCTCAGTATCTATAAGCCGTGTCATCTGGATGATGTGGAAAGCTGCGTGGTTGGTTGTCAGTAGCAGGAGGTATCGAGACGTGAGTCCTGCCTGCTGCTTGCCCATATTTTCCTTCAGCAAACGAAGCGTGTGTCTGGTTTCCAAGTCAGGGGGAAGATACACCTCACTGATGCAGTTTCGGAAGAGCTCGACAGGATTGATATCACTGGAGCCTCCAAAGTTTCTCTGAATGGCCTTTATAATGATCTCTTCTCGAGAGATGCACTTCTTGTCCTGGGTATAGGAAAGTATCATTTTGATCAAGCTGTAGAAATCACGGAGCCCAAAGAACTCATTTTTTTGTATTTCTAGGACCTTGCAGTAGAATTCTGCCAGCAAAGGGAACAAATACTCAATGCTTTCAAGGTGAGGTTGTGCAGCACAGATGCCCTTTGCAGTTTTAACTAGCTCTTCTTTGCTAGGGTCAGTTCGAAGTACAAGCAGACCTCTGTTCATTTTGGCAGGGTCTAGGGCCCAGTTTGAAATGCCCACAAAGCCAACTTTTTTATAAGATTCTGGGGTTTCATCATCAACACAACCATCTTCAAGAAGAGGATGCAGTGTCTTCAGTGGCATCTCTGGTGAGTCTTCTGCAAGGCCGATCTCATCCAGGAGGACCACGGATGCAAACTCATCCAGATTCTTCTCCTTCTGGAACTGTGCACATTGTCGGAAAGTGGAGATGATCCCTTCTGGCTTTGAATAGGGACTGCACTGAAAAGACACCAGCTGGATCTCCTTGCATCTTTTGAACAACTCTTTTTTGGACAGCCTGCCCTCCATGGCATCCACAGCAATCGTTTTAGACAGGGATTTTGAGCTTCCTGGCTTCCCAACCAGAAAGAGTGGAACTCGTAGGTCCATGCATACAACTATCATGAAAATGTTTTCCCTCAAAGCATCATTGCGGGCTGTTGTCTCAGGAACAGAGAGGTTATCAAGGAATACCTCTTGGCAAAGCTCAATCTCTTGCTGCAGCAGTGATGCAGGGACAGAAAAGCATTTTGCAAGCTCCTCCAGGTAATCTTTGCGGCTCTCCAGAGATACATAATAGCAAGCTCCCACTGAAAGGACCAAGGCCCTTTGTGCGTTATTTAAGATTGGCTCCCTTTTGTGCTTCTTATCAATCTGAGGAAAGAGCAGGTCTCTCAATTTGTAAAACCAAAGCATAATGCTCATGCAGCGCTCAATATCCCGAAGACTGGCGACTCTGCATTCATCTTTCCTCTTCCTGAGAAACTTCTGTGAGGCTGAAATGACACTGGTAAAGACGTCCAAATTTCCAACGTCAATCTGGCCCTTCATGGTGGACTTTACAATCTCTCTGATGTACAGACTCTGTGTCTTTTCATTCAGCTCTCCAAAATCCCAGACAAGGGGCAATAAGCTAGGTGGAAGGGGCTTGACTCGATACACCAGCTGTCGCAAAGGAATGTAGCCCAGTTTCTCCAGTGTGTCTTCACTTCGGACTCGGTACCCCAAGCCAGCTTTTTCAAGTTTCTCTACAGTTTCCTTGGTGTGCCTTTTGTAAGGGTTGCAAGCAGCTACTACTTTTAAACTGTCAGTGAGAATCTTCTCTCCATTTACACTGCGATCACACAGCACTTCTTTGATTGCAAAGATAGCTTCTGATGTGTTGGCTTCATCAAAAAAGAGTACAGTATCCACTTTGTGCCTTTCTTCATTGATACGTGCCAGCTCAATTGCTTGCCTAACTTTCTTCTGGATGGTCTTGGAAGTAGTGCCACCATGGATGCGTACCACCACCATGTTCTGAATGTCCCTGCCTGCCCTTTGCAGGTTGCACATGAACTGCACAAGCTTTGTCTTCCCACAGCCTGTTTCACCCATGATGATTACAGGGATCCCACACTGGAATCGCAGGTGAATGGCAAGCATCTTCATGGTGTTGTCCAGTGTCAGCTGATATGATTCATCTGGATCTTGGGTGTAGCTCACACCAAAAACTCTGCAGAGGGCCTCCAGCTGCATTGTTCTGGACAAGTCTTCAAACTTCTTATTGAAAGGAACATGCTGGGCTTTCAAAGTGCGGTATAACTTAGCTTTGATAACATTCCTTTCCAAAACAGCTTGAGAATGGGCATCAATAGCATCCAAGTTACTGCTGATGTGGAAACCCAAGAACTCCATGGAGTTGTTGTCTGCATGGAAGACTATATAGGGGTGGGACTCTTGTTCCCATTTTCGTCTTAGCTTATACTGTTTGATAATGCTGTTTTCCTCGTCGTTACTTTCTGCACTTGCCACACTTTCATCAGAGATGTCAAGAGAGGGCACGGCAAAGTCCTTGGACATGGTGATCATGAACTTTACCACAAAAGTTTTAAACCCCCGGAAATCCTCTCCGACTGCTGGGCTACAGAAAACCGATTTCTCACATTTGCTTAGCTGAAAGTTTAGGAAATGAGTGAAGTTGCTAAGCTCAGTCCAGGAAGGATTGTGTCTCCCACAGTACTCCAGTAAGAGCTTCAGGCACTCTTTCTCTGTCCTCTCAGTCCTTTCAGGGATGAAAAGGAAATGGTCAAGGTCTTCCTCCCTCTTATATCTTCTGAGGTACTGGTAAGACCTCTGGAAAGCTTCACTCTTTAACTTGTCTCTGTCAAACTGCTCCTCTTTCATTTCAGAAAGGCGACTAGAGCTGGGGTGCTCCAGTAAGTCAAGTACCCGCTTTGGTGATACACATTTCACTGCAGGAAAAAGATCCAGGAACTTTTCTTCTGTTTCACTGGACATCTAAAAGTCAATAAAGAGTGCATAGATTACAATGACGACAGTTGCACAACTTCTGCATTTGCTTACAGTTCAAGAGCTTTTTTTTTTCTACACACAGGAAACTGGGAAAGTCATATGTAGACCAAATTTGTCCAAGCCTGCATGGATACTCCTAGACGGATGTGTACTGATGTGCCCATTCCCTGTAAGGTCCTGGTGCTGAGTGGATGGCCAATGAAAAGCTAAAATAGAGCAAGCATGATTGTTTGCACCCACCAAATGATCTGCCAAACAGACAGGTTTCGGCACAGGGTGCTCTCCATCTTCACAATGTCTTTCACTTCCAAATACTTGGCCAGATTCACCTTGCACATGTGTCAACCTGTCAAAGGGGTACACAGAGCCCTCTTTGGGAGGAACCCTCACAGGTTTATGACCATATCATGAAGAATCACCCCCTTTTCATTTATTCTAAGCTGATCTTGTTAACCTTGTTTAATGCTCATGGTTCTTGTGCTGGAATAGAGGGTAGATGCTTGCTCCCCATTTCACCCTCTCTAGGCCACTCAGGATGTTCTAACTCTCCATCATATCCCTCATTTCCTCTTTTAGAATGTTCTCTCTCATTTCTCATATGGGAGACTTCTATTATTTTTTGAACATGTGGGATGTCTATGTTACACCAGGAATGAACTGGAAAAAGCCCCAAGCCCCGCACAGTGCCTTACGTTTCCTTTCCAGAGTAGACACATGGTAAGAATGTTTGTTTCTATGTAGATGAGCCATCACTCCACTACTGCAGATGAAGACTTGGTTACATTAACCTCCTCCCTTACTATTCCTCTGACCTGCACACCACCCCCAAAGAAATACCTCTTGTTTCCTTGATCTGATAACACTTTTCCCTTTTGCCAGGTACTCAATCAAGTAAAGATGAGAGGATTTGCACTTCCAGACCAAGCCATTGGGACTCTGGATGTGTCTTAGGATGCATAGGTCAATCAGCAGCCGATAGAGACCTGTTGACACCTGACAGGGAAGAAACATTCGAAAATTGGTGAAAGACATGCCTATCAGAACACGCTTACTCCACTATCCACGGCAGGTAGTAGTACCTGCAGCCAGTCTACAGCTTTGTTCCCATTCTTGTGCAGAATTGCTATTCTAGCACACACTGAGACAGCTGCAACCGTTAATAAGCACTTCACAGCTTTCTGAGGTAGGACTAGGTCATCTGGATTCATCCTCTGCCCAAAGCCCACTACCTTTTATTTAAATAGAGCCTTCCAGAGGGACACCAGACTGGATATGAGTTGGAGAAACTGTTCCTTCTTCTCCCTGTGTATGGGGGCTTCTGTGCCTGACCTGACTGGTTTGAGTTCAGCCATCCTCCAGTGCCCTACACTCTGATTGATACCAGTGTAGGAGGAAAGATCGCTTTTGTGAAATGGGACCCATTTCATGCAGCTTCCTCATCTGTGGGCATGGAACCAGGAAAATGCAGGCACCTAAGCTTCCAAACTATACCCAGAACTCCAGTTGCTCGCTTCAACTTTTAAGCACCTGCTGCTACTACTGTAGATGAGAATAAGCCAGCACAAGAGGCTGTGCAAATATCCTTCTCTAAAAAGCCTGTGAGGTCTTAGACACTCCACATTCAACTACCAAGACAAAGACTCACCACTGGTGACACATCAATGTGGAAAACGATGGGCTGAGTTTCAGTCGGGAATTCCTCAACAGAGAGGAGCTCCTCCAGAAGGAACTGGAAATCAATCTCTGACTCCATCAGCCTGATGGTTTTGTGAACCACTGGTAAAACACCCAGCTGGGCACGGATCTTTTGAACGGTATTGTCCACAAAGAGAGACTTCCCTAAGGAACAGAAAACACAGACAAGATTAACCTTTGTAGTCAGTCCACCCTTTCAAGTGCATGTGACATTTTTTCTCCGGATATATAAATTCCCTCCAAATTGAGTGGCCAACTCTCAACAGCCTCTTGAGAACAATACCTGGGACCAGGTCCCAGTCACAAGGGATATCCTCCAAGTCTGTGCGCACAATTTTAGCAGTATGGCTTATTGCAAGACAGAACTCATGCCCCTACTCCAGACCCATGAAGTTACCAATACAGACATAGCCAGAAGGCCTGTATCCTGACCAACTTGCCTCAGACATGCCCTACAAAATGTCATAAAACCTTTCTGTCTAAAGAGACATGTCTTGGAAGGTTTTGGAAATGGTAGGAAGCATGAGACATCCTGCTGAGGTTTGCAAAGGGCCTACAGAACTTTTGTTCCATCCTGGAATGGCAGGTGGAGGCCACTTGTGCTAGCCTGTGGTCTTTCAGAGGACATCTGGGCTTATTTAATCATCTGACTCCCATTCTGATGGGGGTCTTGTTTCTTGCTCTTTCCTAGAGTCTCACACCGTTATTTATTTCTCTCTAGACTGGACAACTATAGCTCACTGAATCTTGTGTTTTCTGGACTGTGGTGTCATTCCCCTTTGAACTCTTTCCAGGTGGCCTAAAATCCCTCTTGAAATTCACTACCCAAACCTAAACATATGAGGACAGTGGAGGGGTCTCCATTGCATGCCACTTTCCTCTACAGGCCTCCTGATTTGAGACCTGACTGACAGTGGGACTACTAACACCTACCCATTCCTGCTTGATTTGAAAATATGAACTTCACATTCTGCTGATAGGGCTCTTCGAAGGCCTGAGCAACAGGGGCTGTTCCACGAGGCACTTTGAGATGTGTGCTCAGGTATGCCTGGATTTCTGTCTTAGAGCAGCATGGGATAGTAACTTTGTAGGTGTCGAAGGCTGTGATAACATAAGAATTGTGAGATTTGGCATTGCAAAAGATAATGAATCTGTAGTCTGGGACTGTAGAAGATTGCAGCAAGCGGAAGAAGTGGGACTCCAGTTGTTTGGAAACTTTGTACACTAATTTCTCAGCACCCAGCAAGCAGTAGATTTTCTGGTTTTGCAAATCAGAGGAAAGAGCTCTCCTAACAATCAGTTCCACTTCTTCCTCCGTCGTGTCAGCTGTGCACACAAGAACCTCATCATATGTTGGGAGAGGTTCTGTCTTGGTGTGTCTGTAAATGGAGAGCATGTAGAGTAACATTTCCTCTTCTTTACACATGATGAGAGAAGGTTTCCTGGCTTCAAGGCCTACTGGTATACTTCTCTTGATACATTTGGTTTCAAGAGCTGCTAATTGCTTCAGTATTTCACCAAAGACATCCAGGCTGATGTATTTGTCTGACACAAGGCCAGTGAATTTCTTACAGTAAGCATCCCAGAGCAGATTCACCTTGTCACAGATGGACGGCAAACTCTCAAAGGAAGTAGCTAGTTCATCTTCAGCAAGGAAACTAAAAGTTGCCTGGTCAACATCTCTGTTGTTGTTTTTAAACTTCCTTGACTTCTGCAGAAACTCTTCTCGCTGTTCATCATACAATTTGCTCAGGATTTCAATCTCTTCCTTGTCATCACCTCGTTCAAAGGCAAAATTCATCAGCTTCTGCTCTGTAATGTCAGAATTTTGAAGGCAGCTCTGCAGGGCTGCCTTTGCCACTGACGTATCATAGCCAGATTCAGCCAGGCTTTTGATGAGCTGGGGAAAACGAATGACGTAGTCATGCCAGGTAACGGACTCATTGCCTCCTGCTGATGTGTTGACAGAGTCAAGTGGAGTCATGAGGGCTTGCTCCAGGGCTTTTCTAATATCTTCTGCTTTAATGTCATGCTTTATGACAGAAAGCATATTAAGAATCTGTGGCTCTATTACACTATTGTGGGCTTTGGCCAGTTGGCTACATAAATAGAAGAGCTGGTGTGCAGTGAACAGGTTGAGATGATGGTAGGTGTCCCTTTGAGTCTCCAGATATTTCTTCCACTCAACCAGGCAGTGCTCCATTGCTTTGCAAAGGCCATCCAGCTCCTCCAGGACAGGTCTGGTACTCTGAACAAGGATGCCAGCAATTCCAAATTCTGTATAAACTTTCACTCTGCGGTGAGGATTGCAGTAGATGTCAGCCTTCCAGTCTATGAAGAGGATATTGCCAACACTGAGAAGCTGCAGGTACAACTTTCCAACCATTTGAACTTTTTCGAGGATCTGTAACATTCCACAGATAAAAAAGGGAAATGGATTATCCTGTGTTTTCAACAACTGCTGAATACTTCTCACTTTACATTTTCTTCCTCACATTACATTTTCTTCCAAAGATATATTAAAATCTGTTAAGCAAACCACCCCCCACCCCCCCAACCAATTTGAATCAATTTTTATGTACAGCTTCTTCTCAGGTTCTCAGGATACATTTCTTGGCAGAGGACATGATCTAGAAGTTCACGTTCTCCTAATACTCTTCAAAAAGTTTTTCTACTGCTGTTCAAAAATACTGGTTCCATATAGCACATGTCTGTTGGGGGAAGGAGGTCCATAGATGAAGGACAGCTCCATTGTCTCACCCCTAAAGATTATGATGAGCTGTATCACAACCTCAGAATCACCACCTTTGAAATATTTGGCTCTTGTGAGGTTTCTTCATTTCTGACTGAAGCACTACACTGCCTACAATTGAGATAGCAAACAGCTGAAGTGATTCCTCAGGTATGTAAGAGAACACTTCAAACACCTGAATAAATTGCATAGGAAATAAAGAAAATGTATTTTTGGTATGTGAAGCATATGGCTTGCAGTGGGACCTCCATCACATCCCTGGAGCTTCCCGTTTCTCTTCATTCACTGCAGCAGGAGCTTAGGTGGCTTGCTTGGGTAGAGATATACATATAATTAACATGCAGGGGACGACAAGATCTCAGAGAATCAGACTTCTACACACTCCATCATCACCACATTGCAAGGGAATGTCTATATCTATAATTTGCCTTACATGTGAGATCTGGGAGTCTTCTACCTCTGTTCTTGAAGAGTCAGAGCTAAAGGTGAAGCATGAGTGTCCATGAAAGAATTCTAGCAAAAAATCTCAAGCCTTATGGCCACTGTTTTCCAAGCACATATTGGTGTTGCACTGTGGCTTACCTCCAGAAAGCGGTTTGCCTCCTCTCTGCCTTGCTCAGCTTTGGTGGTGATCAACATAAGCTTGTTCTGGAGCTCTGTGAGCTGAGCCAGGTTGTATTCTTTAGCATTCTGATCTGTCTGAGATTCTTCCTCTGTGCTGTCCTTCAGCAGTAGCACTGAAATACAGTCCTCAAGGGCAGCCTGGAAAGCAGGTAAGAGGATCAGCCCCACTCTACCTCGTCTCTGTGTAATTCCCCATCCTTGTTCAACAGGTCTTCAAGAATAGTAGTAGTACATCCCTGCATATTACAGCCAAACGTAAAGTTTTCCCATGTCTTAAGATGCGGATCATTCCTTCTCCCTTCTGTTGTGCCGGGCTCACTCTTTCAGAGTATGCTGCAAACACCACTCTCCTTGAACAACAGAGCAGCAGTTCTCATTTTAAATCTTTCCCTTTCCTTTTTTCACTTTCTGAGTGATCAGAAGACTTCTTTTTGGTATTAAAATATTGCTTCCTCTCCTCCCTGGGGACAAAAAAAGTCTGTTTTGCCTTGAAAATTACCAAGGCTTAATGGAAAATGTGACATGAGGTTGTGCTTCTTTCAGATCTGACTAGATATATATTGGCTAGCTGTCATACTTCTTAGAAATGGATTTCAAGCATGTTAGTTTATTTGTGCAGAAACAATCCCCCAAAAAGCACTTTTCAGAGTGTGGAGAACCATTACCTTGAATTTTTGAGGTGCTGAGATGATAAAAATCCCTCTGTTGTTAATGTCTCCAGCTTGAGAGATTGAGGAACGCTCTATGGAGCCATGACAGTCATGAACCATCTGGATCCACTCTCTGTTACCACAAGAATCCCTCTGTTAAAGGAAAAACCCAACACAACAGAATTAAACCTAATAACCAGTTGGCAGCTCGATGGTTTTGGAAAGAGTGGGGTTTTTTGTGCCTGCTGCGTCTGAAGTGACAAAGCACAGCTGTTGCACTTAAATCTGCGTCTACCTTACTAGTTTTCTGAACCCCAAAGCCAGTGACTAAGTATTTTGTGAAGCTGCTGTTCTCTGTCAGTCTTTGGCAATGTGGAAGAAGGGTGTCAGTGGAATGGTATCCTGAGTAGGATGTTATAGTTTTTGCGGAGAGAATTATTCAAGACAACCCTAGACTAGACTTTACTAAAACACAGAGCATTGAATTCTCTTTCTTCTGCAAGTGACACCTAATGGGTCTTCTCCATTTGCCATCACATAGGCAAGTGAAGTCTTTTAAGGTGTTCCAACTGGACTTCAATCACAAAGAGCACAGATTTCTTATAGGTCTTGCATTATATCCATTACGCCCACTTGGATGTCTTGACTCTCCTATGGCATGGCACCAGACTTCAAGGATTCATTCTTCTAGTACATGTCCAGCTAATTTTGGAATGTGGGATTTGTAGACTCACCAGCTTCTTGGGCAGATTGTTGTCTTTTGCAGTGGCTTCACTGATGAATGATAGGGCTGTAGAGAACTGCTCAAATCCAGATGTGGGTCTCAGGTCAAATATAATGGGTGCTGAAGCAGCCATGGCATCACGGAAGAACCGCACTTTGTCAATATCTCTGTCATTTTCACCTGCAGAAATTGATGCCAGCTCCACAAATACAGGGATTTCTGTTTTATCTGAAAAAAACCCACACAACAAATAAAAGATCCAAAAATAAAACACATAGTTGAGGAGTTTCATAGCTGACTCATAGTTGAGGAGTTCACATAGTTGATTCATGCAATGACTCAACTGTGTGAGAGCCACAACTGTGGCTGTTGTGACAAGTAGGGACAAAGTGATCCCTTTCTTTTGCCTCTCTTATCTGATGACTATTACATCCAGGTACAACTCACCTTTTATTATAGTTTTGATCCAGGAGACAAAGCCTTTCCTTGTGCACTCAAGAAGGACCCTCAAGAAGTCCAGTGTCTCTTCTGGAAGGTTGCTCAAACTATTTTTCACATTCATTAAGTCCTGGGTAATATAATCAAGTCTCCGATTCCTGAATTCTGTCTCTTCCTGCAAAAGAACCCCAAGACATACTGGTGTGTATCCCTTGGTAAAAGAAGAGGGAAGGTAAGCACTGCCTCTGCCTCACACACCAAAGTTTCATCAGCCACTCAGGGTCTTTTCTGAAGGCCCAGCTCCCCAGAGACCTCCATTCCTCTCATCCAATCTGTTTCATAAACCTGGTTTGGCTATTTAAGTACAAGTCCCTGCAGCACAGGCACAGAGTTATGATATAAAACTTGTCTAACATCTGCATTGAAGTCCTGATCATTAAAAGGACCTTTCCACAAAATTTATAAGGTCTGCTCCAATTTTAAATTTCTAGAGAAACCTGTCCAGAACATGGAAAGCTATCCAAAGTACAAAAAGTTACAGAACCCCCAGCTGCTCCTTGGGAGCTACCCATGCAGTGCCCCATCATTGCTACCATAATAGAAAGGTTATGAAAATATAAAACTAGCTTTTCCAGGATTTGAGCAACAAATTTGGAGACCTGTTAAAAAGAACTTGTGGAAGCCAAATGAAGAATTACTGGAGCTGGTAGAGATAATTAGGTTGGGATCTGTTATTTAAGTCCTGGAGTTTTTAACTCCTAGTTCTGCCTGAAACTTTCCACAGAAGTTGAGGAAGATAATACTTCCTTATCTATTCCAAATCACTTGATGCAGAATTTGATAGCTGACAGATACAGATGTCTGCATCCGCCAGCCTCACACAGTTGCCTCAGATGGCCTTGGGCATCTCTAATGGCATTGGGAGCTCATTTGCAGATGACCAGGAGTCTGATTAAGGGTGAGCTGAATCACATTCCTGACTTATAAAGGTGCCAGGCTAAAAGAGAGACTGCTACAACAGTGAAATTTATATTCCAGAAGAAAAATTCCACTATGTCCAGTATGATTTAAGCAAAAGTTAAGACACAAAAAAGCAGAGGTTTTCCATTCAGACCTGCCAACACAGAAACCACAAAAGCACTCAGTATAAACCAGATATCCATGTGAGTCCTACATACACATTTTGTTAGGTCGTTGAGAATCTGAAAATTTCCATTAAGATCAAGTGTCTTCCGTAGTTCATCAATCATCTTGGCGGTGTTCACCACTGTAGACAGGGTCAGGTAGTTTTTAATCTTCTCCATGGCAGTATCTACCCAGGCAGCTTCTCCACTCCCTTTCCCTTCGCTCATCTCCATAATTTTAAACTCCTTTTTGAGTTGACTCTCATTTGCTAACTGCTTCTCAAAATAGCTTTGCACAGTCCCAAGGGTGATGGAAAAGTCTTTGAGGGCCAGATAGGTACTCTGAAAGTCGGCAATGGCTGGCTTATAAATGTTTTCTTGCACATCTTCTATCAAGAGAATTTTGTCTTTAGGGATTGTGTCCTTGATTTGCTCTGCTTTTTGCTTCCACAGTCTCAGAAAATAATTGCTTTCCTCTAAGATATGAATTTTTTTCATCATGTCACTGTATTTAGCAAGGGGGTGCAATTGAGGAATTTTCTTCTCACCATTCATAGAAAATACGCTTACAGACATCTGATCCTTAAAACTTCCTCTTTTTCTGATGCTTTTAGACACAGCACTTCTATCCACTAAACAAGGTGGAAACAAAGAAACAAACAAATTAGTGCATTTCTCCAGCTAGAAAGACACTTACCCTCTAAGCATGGAAATATTCTGAACCTGTCTACAATGCCAAAGAGGAGGGCTCTGTGTGTGTGTGTGTGTGTGTGTGTGTGTTTGTTTGTTTGTAACAAAGTTCTTGGGGAAAAACTGAATCCAAGATCAACAGAAAAACAAATGGTGGGCAAAATCGGTTACTCTATGATGAGGAAGGGAGCCTTCAAACCAAGGTCTTGAAACTCTGGTAGTGTCTATATTGTTAGAAAACAACTTGGACCTGAAACAGAGGTTGAGGAGACTTACCCCACCATTTGGCCCACCCTAGATGGAGAATCACTTCTATTGATTCTTGCACCTAATTCGAGAACTTCAACACTGGGACTTACATGTTCCACTGTCCAGCAGGAAGAGCTCACTGTGTGAGTCTTCCCAACCAGTACACATTTCTGCTCCCTTTTGCTATCTCAGTCCTTCTCTTCTAGGTCCCAGATCTTGTCTGAAATTGTTCGTTCTGTCTGAAATGCACTTTCCTCCTACAAACATTTGTCAAACTAGGTAATCCAACCTTATATGCCTCTTAGGAAAAATGAAAAACCTGGCACTCTTTAATCTTCCCCCCCTGAAATGGATTTCCCACGATACTAAACTCCTTCTATGTAAAAAACCCTACCAGACTTTCCCATTTCCTTTTTTCCTTAAAGAGCCTCTGTCTTACTTTCTCCTCCCAGCTACTGCTTGGCAGTAGGCAGTTGTGCAGCACCATTTCCTGGTGCTCTTTATTTTTAGAAACAGCTCCCCATTCAAGAACCGCGTAGGAAATCCCATCCTCTCAAATAGAATGGAATGGTACCTCTTATCACATCCTTTATGCTGTGGCACAGATGCAGAAATGAGCATCTCTGCTGTTTCTGCTCTTCCAATTGGTCGTATTCCTTCCTTCTGACTTTCAGCACTGTTGCTATGCAGCTGGAGACAGAGGAATCTGGGGAAAGAAATAAAGAAAAAACCCCACGCCTAGACCTCAGATATAAAGGGGTTTTGAGAAAATCACTTGAAAAGAGAGAAGAGCTACAGGAAACATAATCACAGCCGTTAAAAAAATGAATGCTTGAATTTGCACAAAGGGTGTGTCACTTATCTAAAAGCAGCATCAACCCAGAGCCATTCTGATTTGATCACTACCAAAGTCTAAAACACTCTGAGACACATGGATAAAGTTTATTATCACAGAAGAATTTAAAAGAAGTTTCTTCCAGGTTTTTGTAAAATATAAGTGGATTTTGAAACTGGCCTGTGACCTTGAAGGTTATTTTGAAACCAGCATAAAAAGCAATAGGTAAAAAAACCCCAAACACACTAAACTAAAATAATCTAAATGGTGTGGTTGACATGCCTAAGGAATGAGATGCCATCCAGAGGGACCTGGGCAAGTCCAGAGAAAGGCCACAAAAATGATCAGAGGATTGGAGCAACTCTCCTATGATGACAGGCTGAGAGTTGGGGTTGTTCAGCCTGGAGAAGAGAAGGCTCCAGGGAGACCTTATAGCGGCCTTCCAGTACTTAAAGGGGGCTTATAAGAAAGATGAGGACAGATTTTTTAGCAAGGCCTGTTCAGTAGGACAAGGGGTAATGGCTTTAAACTAAAAGAGGGTAGATTTAGACTAGATATAACGAACAATATTTTTACAGTGAGTGTGGTGAAACACTAGCACAGGTTGCCCAGAGAGGTGGTAGATATCCCATCCCCGGAAACATTCATGGTCATATTGGATGGGGCCCTGAGCAACTTTATATAGTTGAAGATATCCCTGATCATTGCAGGAGGGTTGAACTAAATGACCTTTAAAGGTCCCTTACAATCCAAACCATTCTATGATTCTGTGATTCTAACAACACAAATACAATTCTATAAATAAATCGTAAGAAAACCACAATATTTTAATTGTTAGCCATTGTACAGAAGAATATTGTTTTCTGTCCTTCACAGTGTTAACAGGGCTTAAAAATATTTCCTGTATTTGGCATTTCTATTTTTTGCCTTTGTGTTTATTCTCTTGCAGAGAATTTTTGGTTTTCACAGAATCACAGAATGATAGGGGTTGGAAGGGACCTCTGGAGATCACCTAGTCCAACCCCCCTGCCAGAGCAGGGCCACCTTAGAGCAGGTTGCACAGGAACCCATCCAGGTGGGTTTTGAATGTCTCCAGAGACGGAGACTCCACCACCTCCCTGGGCAGCCTGTGCCAGGGCTCTGCCACCCTCAAGGTAAAGAAGTTCCTCCTCATGTTTAGATGGAACTTCCTATGCTCAATTTTGTGCCCGTTACCTCTTGTCCTGTCACTGGGCACCACTAAAAAAAGACTGACCCCATCCTCCTGACACCCACCCTTTAGGTATTTATAAGTATTGATAAGATGCCCCTTCAGTATTCTCCAGTCTAAAAAGACCAAGGTCCCTCAACATTTCTTCATAAGAGGGATGTTCTAGTCCCATAATCACCTTCATAATGCTTTGCTGTACCCTCTCCAGCAATTCCCTGTCCTTTTTGAGCTGGGGAGCCAAGAACTGGGATGCAGCCTCACCAGGGCAGAGGGGGAGGATGACCTCCCTCCACCTGCTGGCCACACTCTTCTTGATGCACCCCAGGATGCCATTGGCCTTCTTGGCCACAAGGGCACATTGCTGGCTCATGGCCATCCTGTTGTCCACCAGGACTCCCAGGTCCCTTTCCTCAGAGCTGCTCTCCAGCAGGTCAGCTCCCAACCTGTATTGGTGCAGGGGGTTATTCCTCCCCAGGTGCAGCACCCTACACTTGCCCTTACTGAATTTCAGAAGATTTCTCTCTGCCCAACTCTCCAGCCTGTCCAGGTCTCACTGTATGGTGGCACAGCTTTCTGGGGTGTCAGCCACCCCCTCCAGTGTTGCATCATCAGCAAACTTGCTGAGGGCACACTCCATCCTTTCATTCAGGTCATTGATGAATATATTGAAGAGCACTGGGCCCAGTACTGACCCCTGG
>VXBO01005899.1:574230-586467 GCA_013400135.1 Rhinoptilus africanus
TGGCACCTGTCTCATTCCACAGCAGGTCCACATTTTCTCTAATTTCCCTTTTGCCTCCAATATACTTGAAGAAACCCTTCCTTTTGACCTTGACATCCCTTGCCAGGTTTAATTCCAAGATGGCCTTGGCTTTCCTTGTTTCATCCCTGCCTACTGTGACGGCATTCTTGTAATCTTCCCAAGTGGTCAGTCCCTTCTTCCACGTACTGTAAACTTCCATCATCTTTCCACGTATGGAATAGAGGCTTTATATTCCTCTTTATATTTTAGATACCTTTCCAATAAAGATAATTTTTATTTGCCCCACTGAATAGGAAACACCCCATATGGAACCACTGTTTTGAGAAATAAGTTTGGAAACTGTGAGCTTACCACAGATACAAAGTATATTCTGAAATACCACTTGGTGTTCCAAGATGATGGACAATATGTTGCAGGGAATGTCTCCTGAGAAAACGCAGTGTCTCAAAAAACAGAAGAAATTGGAAAACCTGGAAAGCAGTTTCTTTGCTTTTTCATTGATCTGATTTTGAAGCTTGTCTTCTGATTTTTCTGTAAAATAGATGAAATCTAGTGATAGAGCAGTGCTTTTCAAAGTAGCAGTTTCCCCATTGGATTTATTTTTAACATACATCCTCAGGAAGAGTTAGCAGCTTCACAGCACCCTGCCTCCAAGCCATGAATAGCAAGGGGATGTTACAGCCATCTTTGCAGACTGCACAGATTTCTTTGTTTTCCAATTAAGTGGCCAACACTAGCATATCTGAAAAAATATTGCTTTGTTCAGTCAATGTAAAATAGCATTTTTCAATTGGTTCAGGTAGAAAACGCATATTTAGAGGTCCCTGGCCTAGCTTTGGTTATAATCCTGCTTCATGCAGGAGACAAACCTCTGGGGTGCTTTACAATTTGCATTTCTGTTATTTTTTTCATTTTCAGAGAGCAATTTTTGTTTTAATATCTTTCATTTAAAAAATGAAACACTTCCCATGAATGTGCAACGAAACACCATTTCAACTGAAAAAAGAAATTGAGACACTTCTTAGTTTCTGAAATGGAACATAATTTTTCCAGGATCTGTGAATATTTTGTCTCTTTCATCTTGTGTTGGCAAAAAACTTGGCAAATCTGCGAAGAGAGCTGGTGAAAAGAAAGGACTTAACTGCAAACTTCACCCAGCTGCATGGCTGAACTTTTGTTTGGTGTGGGATTTCAATGATATGTGGATTAGATGTTGTTTGGCTTTCAGAGCCCATCAAAGCACACTGTCAAAACAAGAATTTAAAAAAAGCCACTCTGTGGGGAACTCACCAATGCTGGAGAGGAGATCATAGATCACGGAAGACCCGAGCACCTCTGTGAGAACTGGGCCTGTGCTGTCAACAAATCTGTCTACTTTTTCCAATGTGCTCATCTTGTCTAAGAATATTTTCTCAACAACAGCAGAAAGCACTTTCCCAGCAGTTGACCTGTTTGTGTTGAGGACTTTGGAAACCATTTTTTCTAACAGGGACTCCTGTAAGGACAAGAAATTTTTCCTCTTAGTTGTAAATAGGCTTTGCAGAACCTGTACCTTTATGGAAAATTCCTCTCCCACTCCATTAACCCATTGAAGGCCAAATAAGCACAGCTAGCAAAGTGGGTCAGATCAGCGTGGTAGGAGGTAGGAACTCTCAGTTGTGCAAGAAGGGATGGTGGCATTTAGACAGAAAGTCTGTACCTCATTTTTCTCAAAGTATTTAATCTTTTGAATGAATACATCTGTAAAGCAGGTCTCCAGATTTGTATTCCAACACTCGTCGTTCTTCATGAATTCCAGGTAGAGTTTCAGAAGTTTTCTGCTCTCTACCTGCAGGAAGGAAATGCTTAAGCTGCAGTTGCTTTCTGGGGCTTTGCCAAATATCATTGGTTTCTCACCTTGATGGAGGAGTTATGCCCCTTTACAGCAGCAAGGAGCTGGCTGCTTCATCTCCCATCAGCCAAAAACTGACTGGGACAAAACAGAGCATCCTGGGGTCAGGAGAAGTCTGAGCATCACCCCCCTGCTTGGAGTTAAGTAACCATAACTTACTTTCTCCAGCCACCTTTCAACTATGCCATATATCAGGCTTTGCCATTTCTGGGTCCATTCCACACACAGGATCTCAAAGGAGAACAGCCTGTGACACACCTGTGTCAGGAAAGAAAAGCTGGTCAACTGGGCCGCAAGGTACAGACAGACCTTCCAGGGTGAGTGGTTATCCCTTGTGTGGGTTCTTGCTACTCACATTGATGTTCTCTAGGAAATGCTTATTTAACATAGATGGCTCAGACAAGGATTTTTCCAGCCAATTCTTGATGCAACTTGCAAACTCACTGAATCTTTCTGAGACAAACTGATGAAATTCCTTGTGAAATAAAAAAAAAAAAAAGAGAGAAATGGCAAGGAGAGACAGATTCTTTTTTTTCACTCTGGCTTTTGACCCTTAACTGCTGTGTACAGAGTGAAAACAAAGTCCTTCCCACAGCTATCAAGGTCCTCCAAGAAGAGAAATGACTCGCACATTCTGAGATGCTTCCAGCTTTGGTAGCAATTTTTTTGCCACTTCTCTGTCCATGTGAACCCTCCTCATCTGCCCCAGCACAAATTCTGACAAGGTTAGAATAAGTAACTGAGAAAGGTAGCCACATGCTCTGCTGTCACTCCTATAGTTGGCCACATTTGAATGAAGCAAATATGAACTCCTGTCCCTTCTCAGCTAAAAAGACATGGGTATATGTCTTCGTGAAAGCTATGGGTGTTGTTTTTACCTGATTTGCTTGCAACACATCTGATTTTGCAGCAAAAATCTGAAGTATCCGTAGCAGTGACATTATCACGCTAACCGGCATTGCGTGCCAGTGCTTTAAGGAAAATAAAAGCAATGCATATGTTGCATTCAGACACTGCAAAGCATCCTCCTCAATTGTGGGCTTCATCAGCTGCTCCATATCCCCCGGCAGGCACCTATGGATACAGAAAAGCACTGTACTTCTCTTGTGCTAATTCTAACAATATAATTCAAAAAACAGTCCACACAGCCTTGAGCTGAAGTGTCATAGAATCATAGAATCTTCATGGCTGGAAAGGATCTTTGAGATCATTGAGTCCCACCACACACACACAGAAAAACCCCTACAATCCCTGCCACTAGAGCATGCCCTGAAGGTCCAAGACCTATATGTTTCTTAAATACCTCTAGGGATGGTGACTCAACCACCTTCCTGGGCTGTCCTTTTTGCTGGACAATGCTATGCAATCTCAGCCAGCCAGAGCCACTTACATGTGTGAATTTGGTGCCAAATCCCACAACATGAGATGGAGGTATACTGTCTGACAGGACAGATTCCCCTGTGGACCTCCTTCTCACATGATACTCCTCAGCCCCAGAGGGGTTTAAAGCATTATGACACATAACTAACAAAGAAAATTACTATAACCTCCCTTGTTCTGCTCAACCACAAGTCTAGCCATTCCTTTCCAGCCCTCCACTGAGGTGTCCTAGTGTTTCTCCTCTCAAAAGGTTAGCACTTACAAGTCCTTGAACCAGAATTCCATCCTTTCAGCAATGTTGTTCAAAACTCCATTCAAATCCTTTTCCTGAAGAGAGAGTAAAAACATACACTGAAAACAACTGTGAAAATCTGTCCATTCCTAGAGCTGAGGCTGTATTCTATGAAAACTGATGTGAGACCTTCAAATAATTATTTTTTACCAATTTTTGATTAAAAGAACCCACAGCATTTTCAAATGGAAAGGCAGATCTAGATCCTATTAAAACAATCACTTCAAACCCC
Organism: Rhinoptilus africanus; assembly: GCA_013400135.1. Lineage (NCBI taxonomy): Eukaryota > Metazoa > Chordata > Aves > Charadriiformes > Glareolidae > Rhinoptilus > Rhinoptilus africanus. The sequence continues at coordinate 578,047 of VXBO01005899.1, forward strand.
AGCTATCTCCAAGGTCTTTGGAGTTCAGAGGATGAAGTGGGAGGGCTTAGCTCAGATTTTTTTCAAGTACAAATCAGAGTGTGTTGGGGGTAAGCCCTATAATAAGCATCAAGAAGTAGATTTTAAGTGGAATTCCTCTCCAGGGCCTATATTAACATTCTCGTTATTAAACATTCTAGTTAAAACAGAAGTGAGAATGACAGAAAGTAGGTTCCCACAAACAAGTCCTATTTTTATATAAAAATAATCACTTCCCCAAAAAGGCAATAACTTCCTTCTTTCATCCTTTACAGCTTTAAACAAACTTCCACGTGCTTGATCGCCCTGGTGTTCATTTTGGGTACCGCTTTTAGAGGCAGGATATAAAAATTGCTTAAAGATTCTGAATAACATTCACTTGATGCAGCATTTGCTAGTTATTTTCCAACCAGGCCAACACCCAATGAGATTCCCTTGCCTACTTCACTCAAGACATGGGTATTGAGATCTCACTCCAGGTTTCTATGATTCAACCCCTTTGGATTTGTTGAAAATTTCTTCAGGAGCCACAGAGACTGTCTGGCTCACTTGTACAAAATTGCACAACTTTCCATAACCAAGGTAAGAAACGCCAATAAGAAGCTCATCTATTACTGTGTGTATTGTCGAATTGCCTTACATGCACTCGGGATGGTTTACAGCTGTCTTTAACAACGTGTAGATATGCAGCATTCAGAAGGAGCTGAGGTGGAAGCTTGATCTGGAGCAAGGAGTCCTTGGTGAAATTCTTCAGTGCCAACATCTCCAAGACTGTATTTGCCAGTGGAACGCAGCTTTCAATGAATGACTTGTGAATCTCTATCATAGCCAGGACTTTCCTATGAAAATGGACAGCAGATCAACAAATGGACAGCAAATCAACAGCAGATGCATTTTGGAGAATCAGGAGGCACTTTGTGCCATTTTATGTGCTCCTGTGGCTGGCAAATATGGCACTGGACTTAAAGAAGAGGTGGCTGGATTCTGAATGGGATATCTGGAATTTCTTAGCAAGTGAATTTACACAGTAAGACTTTTTATTTTTTGAGGATTTTAAAGAAGAAATTCTGTGCTTGAGACTTTCAGTCCAGGGGACACCATCTTGTGTTAGTGCACATACGTGCCTTTGCTCCCTGTCCAGTTTGCCTGCAGATGGGATATTTTGGAGTGACTCCACTTTTCTCCCTATGAAACAACATTCAAATGAGGATCTAGGGGTAGTTGTCTCCCTAAGGTTACTCCAAACAGACTGTCTGAATGAGACTGCACAGTCCTCAGCTCAGTCTTCCTTTCCTCTAATTCTCCTTCCAGTACCCTCCTCTTCCCCAAATTAGAACCCAGGTCAGGAGTAGGATGTATGAGAAAGACAATGGCTTGCATCCTAGAGAAGAAACATAAAGTTTCTGGTTGGAAACTCTGGGAAGTCCAGAAGCCAAAACAATGAAAAATTATTCTAACAGCACAACAGCTTATTTTCCTGACCCAGCCTTGATTCTCTCCCACTTTCAAACCCACCTCTGCTTCTCTTCGTCATTTCTCAGCTGCAAGAAGTGTTGTAAGGGAATGAATTGTGGAAAAAAGGGATCCTCCATCTTCTCTGTGATTGCATACAGCAATGGAATTAGCCAAATGCACAAGGTGACGTCTTTATTACTTAAGCAGATTTCCTTCACAGCTGAAATGTAATTCCTGAAAAAAAAGGAACCCCTCAAACTTCATCAGTGGTCAGAGGTCCCAAAACCACCTCCTAGGATGGTAGTGAGATCTGTGTGCTTTTCCTAGTGCTTTTGAGCCCAATGGCATTCATCTTGCCTACATGTAGATGCATGAAGGTGTGTGAAAGAACGAGAGCTTGTATTTAGAGACCTTATCAGCAAACATTCATGTACAATAAATGAATCCCACCCTAGCTTTTTCAAAACAGTCTCCCTCCATAAGTTCTATGTAGCAAAGGAAAATCAAAAGAAAAATACCCCAAATGCTATAGTTTATATCAAAACAGCATAACAGAATACAGTAATCTGACTTTGTGATCTAATATATCCAATTTTGTAAAATTCAATTCAGCTTTCTGTGCAAAATTATCTGATTCCCTTTGAGATGTCTGAGACATCCAAGACAGACGTGCAGGGCTTTCAAATATGAAACAGAACTTCTGGGAGACATTAATCTTTTCAAACTGTCAGCAAAAGGTTTGGTGAGATAGCACATGGCATCTAAAATGATAACTGAATTTCAAACCAATCCTTGCCAAAAATAGGACCTGTAGCTCTCCTTCCATTGGAGGCCTGGCAGAGCAGACAGATTGCACAAGTTATAGCAGCCAGTGGCAGAAATATAGCTAGGAAGCATTAAAGTGAAGGGGAAAGGGTGTTGGGGGACCACATTCGACCACTATCTTCACATAATTGCTCCAGTGAGAAAATGGCTCAATGAAATGAATGACTACAGAAGAATCTGTAACTCAAGAAAGTAGCATGACACTTGTAATTACCTCTTTCCTCTCAGATGCTTGAATTTGCCTTGAAATGGGCCGATGTCCTGGAAGAGTTTTTCAACCTTGATAATTACATCTTTGCTTAGTGGGATGTTATAACAAAATGAGGTGTATAAGGCAAAAAGCATCCCCTCATCTTGATCCTTTTCACTCTCCAGGTATTCAATGATCTTGTCCATGAACTTTATCATGTTCTCATGCAACTGGACAATGAGAATAAGGAAAGGGAGTTTCACCAAGACAGATAACTTTACTTGAGGAGCTGGGAAGGATTCAGGAGGGAGGATGGAAGATGCAAATTGCTAAGAATCATTATTTGGAGGAAAAAGCTTTGCAATTAGAGAACTTACTTAAAGACAGGTTCCTGTCTTCGTGACAGCTAACAAATTTCTTCGCTTCCATGGTGTCTCACTGCCCTGGCACCACCCAAGGGAGAATGTTTTCCTGGCTGTCATAAGTTTACCTAGTAATTCTTATGTACTGAATCCACACCACCACCAGGAGCCTACTTGCCTCCCATTCTAGGATGCTCAAGCCCTACCACAGATAAAGTACAGGTAAACAGACCTTCAGTCTCCCAACTGAGCTGGGAAATCAAAGGGAACCAAAAGGAATAGTGGAGATTCTTTCAGAGGCCTAGCTTGTTATAAGAAGGAGAATGACTCTGTGACTGAGAAACCAAAAGGGCAGACAAACTACTTTCACCTAAAAGAGATGCAGCACTTATCACTCAACTCCTATCATTGAGATTTCCCTACAGATGACTTGCAAGGCATTGTTCTGCATCCTGTGTAGCCCAGGTGTATTTCAGGCTTTCCAGTACATATGACCTCTTAGGTTACATCCACCATGTAAGACAACATCCCCAACTCGGTGTTTCTGACCTAGGTACCCAGTCCTCTTCTGGGTATACCCTGCTAACTACCCCTGAGGCAAGCCCCAGACCATGCCAGGTGAATGTGGCACCTCACCTCAAACAGGGCTTTCATTAAACAGCACTGGTGGGTCAAGCCTGGCCAACAGCCAAACACCCATCAGGCTTCTCACTTAATCTCTCTCCTGAGAGCCAGGATGAAAACAGGAAGGAAGTGAGAAGACTCTTAAACTGAGATAATGGCTGTTAAGTAGGGAAAGTAAAATCTGTGCACATAAACAGAGCAAAAAGAATTCATACACTACTTTCATTGGCAGGCAGATGTCCAGTCCCCTCCTAGGTGGCAGGCTCTCAGCACACACAATAGTTGTTTGGGAAGACAAACGTCATAACTGCAAACTTCTATGCCTCCTCCTAATTTCTCTGAGCTGTTATTGATGAGGACAACAACATACGGTATGGAATATCTCTTTGAGTTAATATCTCTTTGAAATATTCCATATATATCAATTTGAGTCAGCTGTCTTAGCTATGTCCCCTCCCTACCTCTTGTCCACCACCAGTATACTCACTCTGGGGAGTGAGGGGAGAGAATGCCTTGATGCTGTACGAGCACTGTTCAGCAATAGCAAAACAACTTAGTTCTTGCCACAAAAGCATGACACAGTACCATATGCTATGAGGAAAGTTAAGTCCATCATAGCCAGACCTAATACCATCTCAAACAGAAGCCATGTTGGGATGGGAGTGGACATCAGTGGTCTCCCTTAGCCATGGAGATTTTGCCTTTCTATTGCATTTGCAGGATAGGGATCCACCTCCATGAACAATGAGAATATTGACTTCAACTTTTCTTCCAGGATTCCTGCTCAATACATGGGAAGAGGTGGATGTATCCAGGGCAAAATTCCCCCTGTCCACCTTAGGATAAGACAAACATCCTCCTCTTTGTCCCTTGCAGCTAGATCTCTGCTGGTAATAAAGGGAACTGGGGAGGGGAGGTTTGATTAAGTAGACCTGAAAATAGTACTCAGCTCAGGAAAGTGAACACCTGAAAGAAGAAATTTCAATCCAGAAAAGAACCATCATTGCAGTCGATAAGGACTGGTAAGCTGTTCCTCTGACTAAACATCAGTGCCTACTGAATGGTTGACTCTCTCCAATCCTGCAATGACTCTGTTGACTACTTCTCAGCATCTACAACAGGAACTAAGACATTCAGCATGTATGCACTCAGTTATTTTTCAGTATGTCAATTTTATTTTAGATGTCTGCAATCTTAAAATTCTTCCTACCTTTGGTTCATACCCCTAAGAAATAAGTCAAATGGGAATCTAATTTTAAAATTTAAAATGAAGCATTAAAGCCAGAACATAAACTGCATGCAAAATTCTTTTTTTTCTATGCAGGGTTCTCAAAAACAACGTAGTCTTTCCATGGCCCAGCCTCAAAGATAGTTCTACAAAAGACACCATTTGGGTCTGATTCCAACAGATCTCCTTTGACCTCATCAGGCTTTGGGTGCAACACAGAAATTAGGAAAGAGCAATGAAAATAAGGTCCAGCCTTTTGAAGTTCTCTGGCTGTGGTTCAGAACCCTACCTGAATTAGAGGTAGCTGCAGAAATTTCTCTTCAGAGGTCTGTCTACCTGTGAACTGATTGCTGCTTTGGCTTGATGTATACTTACCACATGGTGAGTAAGATTAATTGGAGAACAGGGTTCATGTTCTGCAGCATCCCCGAGATAGATTTTGAAACTCTCTGTGTAGATCTTCAGTTTCCTTTCTATATCCTTAAAGCCCTTCTGGAGCCTGATGATCCGGAGAAATTCATCTGCAAGGTATTCTATGATACCACAGTTGACTGACTTTTGGGGCATTGTTGAAGAAGATTTGCGTTTGAAGTAATTCTTTTTTTTCTCATTAAAATGGCACTTCATGTTTTCAAAAATGGTCCATGTTCCTAGGGAGGAATCAGGGTTTGTGAATGAACCTTCAAACCTATAAAGGATGAGTCTTTACCTGGCCCTTAGCTAACAATATCAATTGCTTTCTATGAATGCCAAGCCCAGCTGAGCCATAACTTAACCACTAGTGCACAAAATTCACCATGCATATTTGAATTCAGTCATAGAGATCTCATCTGCACTTTAGATGGGCCTGGTGTGCATAGCCCATGGCTGATTCAGTTGCCCCAAAAGTAGGTGTCTGCTGCTTTTTGAATCATCCTGGTATATTCAAAACATCTATATAGGGTGGCAGATCTGACACTGGACCTACAGCTCACCTGCACCCTTCTGGAATGGCAGGTGAAGGCCTGATGGTAGGTGCAAAGGTGATTCAAGGCTTCATTACACACTATCTCTTGCCCAATAATGACAAGTCTGAGTTTACTCTGGGAAAAAGTAAAATAACTTAAACACTCCTTCCATAATAGTTTGTGTTTGTGTTATATAAAGAGTTTGTTTTTGTTGTATAAATAGCCCATAAGCCTATGTGTCAGAAATCCTCACAATAACAATGCTTTTGCTGTAGGAAGAAGGTGCTGTCCCACTGAGAAGCAAAAAAAGGGAGAATTTATATTCATCTGCTGCATGCAAGAATTTGTTGGTTAGGCTTCACCCCAGTCTTACTTTTGAAGGTCGTACAACACTTACCATCTGCTTTGATCTCTTCCTTGGGAATGCTTAGGACTCGGTGTAATTGACTCTCTTTATTCCTGGACTCAGTTCCATAAACGTGCTCTAAATCACACACTCTCATTTCACTGTCAGTTGAGAGAACATTGTTAATGACAGCATATTTATAAAAAATTGGTCCTCTCTGTAGGTCAGAAATGGGTATCGTTGCACGGCCTGTGATGAATTTTTCGCTAGAATAGAATAAAGAAGAACATGAATTAGTTACTATACCATAAGAGGCTTCCATCAGGTTCAATCTCAGATGGACCTTGGGTGTACAGATCAGTTCATGCAGCAAGAAGGATCAACCAACATTCAAATTCAAAATGCAAAAAGTTCAACAAAATGCCACTGGCCTTTATAATGGCAGACAGAAACTTGGTAATCTGACCTGAGCTTGAAGGTTTATCAGACAGGAGAGAAATAAAAGGAACTGGTAAGAAGTCACGAAGTGAACAACTCTGATCCTAGCCAAAGTTGCATCTGCCTTGCAAAAAGAATGGGAAATACATCTAGAGATATTCTTGCTGAGTACTGCAACTGTACCAGAACTGAGGTGACACTATTCACTCCATCTTCTCTCATGAAAGCCATCTGGTGACATTTGAGAAGCTCTGTAATGTTTTAGACCTCCATGCAGATCTGGCAGATCTGATGCAGGACCTACAGAAGTTAGGCTTAACACTGTAGCTCACTTCTACAGATACCTGAATTCAGGTGTCTTTGGAGTTGAAGCCCAGGCTGGGACTCTAAAGTTGGGGTGAGCTATATGCTTTCCAAAAATGTGACATCAACATATGCTTAGGTATGATTTTTACCTTTTTTTCAGAACAGCAAATTCCTGGTATTGTCCAGGTTGCTTGTAAAAAGCAACACAGATCTTGGATGTCTCTTCAGAATACCTGGGGTTTTTTGACATTACAGCAACAAACTCTAGGGTCATTGTTTCTTCTCTTCGAAGTCTTTCACTGGACAGGTATGGATTCTTCAGACAGCTATTGGAAGGGAAAGAAATACTATAAGGTCAACATCAAGCCTCCCTCCACCAGTCCTTCACCACCTTCACCTTTACCCTCAGGGTCTCCGGGCAGCATTCAGACACTCACATGCACTTCTCCCTGCCTCTGGCTGCAGCTCCTGGGAAAGAAGCATCATCTTCTGCGTCATTTCCTCCAGTCCTGTACAAATATCCTGGTTACCATAAAGCATTTACAGTAGTCCCAGCTGCCTACATGCAAGTATCAAGCCACTGTGTGAACACCAAGGGGCATTGCAAAGAGAAAAACTCCTGTCCTGGAGGGCCTCTACCTTCCTCCATCTTCATCTGCCGGTGGAGAAAGTAGTTTAAGACTGGAGTAGCCTTACAGTACTAAAGCCACACCTCCTCCCAAAGGCAGCTCTTCTCCCCAAAAGCTCACAGCTCTCAAGCTCCTTGATGTCTGATGAGAAATCCCACAGCATAGATCTCCACATCAACAAACCTGCTATTGGGTCCTCGGTTTTCTTTGCTTTCCCAGTCATCTGCAAGTGAGGAGAATGTGGGTTACCATCAGCAGAAGATACATCAATCCAAGAAAAAATTAGAAGACAGTTGAGTACTGGGGATGGGAGAGAAGCTCTCTAAGTTAAAATCTCCTTTTCCAATTAGAATCTGCTGGAAGGTCTGAGCTGGGCCAGCAGTCACAGAGCCCAGATTTCCACCCTGGCGGGTAAACTCATCAAAGCCAGCTAAAAGCTGGCATATCTAATCCAAGCCAGTTACCTATACTTAGTAGAGACAAGTTAACAGTAGTGCATGGAAAGAAAATGTCATTGAAAAGGATGAAAGAGAAGCACTTGGAGAAGAAGACAAAAAGGACTGATCTAGGGAAGAGCTTGCACCAAGTTTTATGAAGTCAGGAAGCTCTGATTCCTGATGCTGAAATTCTGCCACATTCTGCCCCTTTGAAGGAAAACTACCCAGGAACAAACCTGCCTGGGTCTAAATTGTGCGGTAGTTGCAGGTTGTTCCTGTCACATGGTGCTGAGATAGCCATCCAGCATGCTGACAGCACCATAAAAATGCGCACATCAGCACTGCTCTTCCCCATTGTTTCGGGCTAGCGTACAGACATAAAGGCAGGGTGTTTATTACAGGGCCTTTAGTCCAAGTTGGGGCATCTTCTGCTTCTAGTTCTGCGGACTCCCTGATTAAATACCTGGCATAGGAGGTAAGAGACAGGCTGTAACATGAGTGTGACATGCTGCTTCTTGCAGATAGCTTTTCTTTGGGCCTAGGGAGACTGGACAGATTTCACTTTCTTTTTCTTTTTTCTTCTTGTTTTTTAACCAAGTGAAGCAGCCTTTTTTTT
>VXBO01005899.1:586504-600357 GCA_013400135.1 Rhinoptilus africanus
TTTTTTTTTTTTGGTAGCACTGATGGGGGAATCACCTTTATATAAATTTATGTACCTTTCCTTTTAAATAAAGTTCAGGTATTTTAAAGACAAGATAAAGAAGACTTCAATAGGCAAGTACCATCTTATAGTTAATTTTACTGGGCTTTCTCTTACTGTATAAAGGATGAAGTTGCTAGGTTAGAGACATCAGGAGTGAGCTGGTGGCTGTTTACATCACCTCCACCCGCAACACTTCCTCTCACCTCCTTTCTCACATAGCAGGTTGCTGCTGCCTTCCTGGACAGATGAAGGCACAGGAAGAGGTTTCTCTCTGCTTTCATCCTCTGTGTTGCTCTCTGCATTCTCCATTGTGGCAGCTCAAACCTGGGCAGCCGAGGACAAAACTTCAGCAATGAGACTTGCAGCTTCAAAGCCAAAGGTCTAAAGAAAAGGTTAAAAGATCACAAAGATCAGCCTGAAAAGCCCAAATTTGGTCATTTTACCTCCCTCTCTTGCCCCATGCAATGAGGAAGAGAATCTCATGTAGTGATTACAAGCCCACTTGGTTTCAAACCCTTCTTCACAAACCCTTCTTCACAAACCCCTCTCTCTCTGTGCACCCTTTTTCTGGTGTCCTCTCCTTCCTCCTCCCTCATATTGCTCTCAGTCATATTGATCATATGAGTCAGATACTCAAAAGACAATTGATTTTTCTTCTTTCCTGACAAGTATTTCTCCTGTGATGCAGGAAGGGATGAGAGAAGCACATTTTGAACAGAAACCCTCCTGCCTCCACTTCAGGTGCACGGGGAGACCAAGAGCCCTGTTCTGGTCTGGCCATGGATTGGGACAGGGGAAACCAAGGCAGAGGGTTTCCCCTTGCCCTCACCCAGATGGGGAGGGTCCCTCGGCCCCGCTGTGTGCCCGGAGAGCCTGCAGAGCAGGGGCTGGAGGGGATGGCTGAGGCTCTTCATGGTGAGCCCCAGGGGCCAAGCTGCGTGGGAGAGAGCGGCTAAAGCCCCAGAAGAGATGTGGGGCTCCCCGGAGACCCTGTGGGGTGAAAGCATCCACGGGAACATCTCCTCAAAGCCTCCCGCTTCCCTTGGGTTTAAAGCCTGCAAAGGCCTGAGCAAAATCCCCTGGCAGGACCCTGCCCCAACCCCTACCTTGTGCTGTGGTCTCCTCAGCTGCATCTCCCCACCAGGCTGGGCTTTCACCGCCTTTTATACCCACACGGGTCTGCCGGCTGCCGTTTCTCGGAAATCAGTGGAAAGTGAAAGAAATGGTCAAGAGGTGGTGGAGCGCTGTTTGTTTCCCACTGCAGGGTGGAGGAGGAAATACCACAGCGAAAACAAGAGCCAGGGTTCACAGGGATTTTAGGCCCCCCCCCCTCCCCATCCCCAGGGTGTGTGGCTGCCCTGCCATGCCGTGGGGCAGCCCTGGGCTTCCCTGGCACAGGGTGTTGTGTGGGGGTGCCTCAGCCCCACGAGCCTCCCTCTGCCCCAGGGATCCTGAAATGCATCAGACCCACACATCGGCTCCCCCCCACCACCCCCCCCGCCCCAGTTCCTTGGTTTCCCCAGTGATCCCACTGGTGTCTCTGCTCCACAGATCCCCCCCATGTCCCCCAGGAATCCTTACCCAACAGATATTCCCCCACCCCACATGCATATCCCTCTGTGGCCCAGGGATCCTCTGGGTATCTCAGCCTTACAAATACTCTTGAGCCTCCAGGGACGTGGGGGCTTTCTCCAGCTCATCCCCCTCTCCAGCTCTGGCTGTCTCCAGGATCATGGGGTCCCTGCCGTGTATCTTGTGTGGTCCTTCTACACGTGTCCCCAGATATTCCTGATGTTTCTTATTCTCATAGATCCTCTCATGGTCCAGGGTCCCTCATCCTCTCCCTGACTCAATCGATGCTCTGGGTCCCAGCCATGGCCTTCTGTCCTTGCACGTAGGGCTGAAAGCCAGAGCTCAGTGCCCCACTGCCCAGCACAGTGGAGTGGTGCCAACCGAAGAACATGTCCAAGGCCACCAGCAAGGCTGTCATCCGGAGGGGATTAGGCCCTGGGGCTGCTGAGGGGGGATCCTCGGGCTTCTGTGGGCACCCCTGATCTGCAGCCTCCTCTGCACATCCCTTGAGGTCCTGACTGGCAGCCTTGAACAGGCTCAGCGGGCGACCCAGCTCATCCTAACCCACAGTAGGTGACACGGTGCCCGGAATTCTCCACAGGTAACATAGGTGCCTACTGAAATTGGACCTTTTTAGCGCTGTGTTTGGTCATGCAAAGCTACAACTCTATGAATTTGGAAAATTCAACTTTACCCCCTTCTGAAAAAGACAAAACATAAAATGTTTGTCTAGACCTTGTCTCCCCACTCACAGTCCATGCCCCAGTCATTGCAGCACAAGGTTTACTCCTTTCCCTCTTCTGTGACTCAGAAAGAAGTAAAAGAGACTGTGTCAATACCTGAGAAAGAATAGCAGGCAAATTAAATATGAGGCATTTGTAAATTCATCAGAGTGTAACGGCAGCTGACCGGGGGAGCTTCTCTGCACTTCTGAGCTTTGTACCCAGGCATGGGGTGCCCCGGGCCCTCAGGCGGTGAGAGGCAGGTGCAGAGCTGGCTGCCAAGATGCACCTCTGGTCCCTGGGCTCAAAGGTGCCCTCTGGCAGAACAACCATCCCTTCTGATACCTTCTGCCAGAACGAGATCTGCCGTACCTGCCAATCAAACTCAAAGGAAAGGCACTTCTAAGATCTTCAGGAAAAGCACACAGGAGCGGCCAGTCAGCCACTGAAAACAGCTTATAAGAAACAGAGTTGAAAAATTGCCAGTATTGACCTTTTTTTCCTGTATTTGCTACTTTATACAGCTGAATGGGTGAGAAGGGAAGAACACTGAGCTTGAAGCAAAACCACAGCATTATAATGTTCTCTTGGAACATGTGTCTGTGTTACTCTATTGAAGCGCTGTCATGGCTTGGGCTGGGCTGGACTGGTCACTGAAATGAACGGGTGAACTGAAAACCCTTCACAGAAGGGAGAGCATCTCCCTTCAGGGAGAGGTGGAAGAGGGAGAAAGAGACTTATGAGTTCAAAGGAAACTAAACTACTTTAATGAAATACTAATAAAATAATAAAAAGAAAATAGATATATACAAAACCATATGGAGCTCCCAGGATGACGACCATGTCACTGGCAGGCACTGGTGAAGTCCCAGACTAGACTCAGGACAGGAACTGGATTCCAGACCTGGATTCAGCAACACATGTATCAGGATCAAAGGCAGATGAACAGAGTCCTCCCCGGACGCTGGCCATTGAAGAAAGAGGGTTGACCCTTTGGTCCCTCAGCTTTTATACTGAGCATGGTGCAGATGGGATGGAGTACTCTGTTGGTCAGTTCGGGGTCATCTGTCCTCTCCGCTCCTTTACGCTCTCTGCTTCCAACCCTCCAATGGGGCAAATAACAAAGCAAGATGACCATGGTTGTTACAGCAATAAGTATAAGCAAGAGCCTCTCTGCAGACATGAATTAGAATCAAGCCTTATCTCTGCTAGAAGCAGACAGTGTCGGACAAATACGCTGTTAATTTAAGAGAGTTCAGTTAGTTAGAAGAGGATTAACTGAAAAGTAAAATTATTGAAAAGAAAATTAGTTCTGTGTTACCTCAAACCAGGACAAGCTCTTGCTCAGTTTACATTTTAGGGTTTACATTTTTCTAAAGCTTGTATTTCAAGTCTCATTCTTTTACTTGTCCTTTTTTTAAAAAAAAAAATAAAAAAGAAGCCAACCAACCAGCTCATCAAAAGAAGACACTGGAAAAGTAAAATTCCCCTACAGAGTTTTCAGTGTTTGAAGGCCTAAATCCTGCTGAGAACTACAGAAATCAGCATTACAATACATCATTTTAAACAGGCTCTTTGCATCAAGGGATTCTGCAAACAGAGCAGCAGATATTACAGAATATATCCTGCCTGTTTCCTTATCAAAAAACAAAGATAAAGCCTGGTTCTGTAACATAAACTACACTGTCTAGGAGAGTATTGTCTCTGTTAGCTTTAAATTGACATTTGCCTTATCACATTATGTTATTTCATCACTGTACCAAATTTTAAGAATAGAGAAATATTCCAAGATAACATGTTAAAATCCATATCACTATTCCAGGTAGCACGTATGGTCACCTCTGAGCACATCAGCTGAATGATCTATCGTCTTTATGTCCTTTTTATTTACTCAAATCATTCTCACATGAGTAATCCTTTTGTGCAAGTGTATGTGTCAAGGGTCAACTAGGAAGAGCTGTTCTGCTGGGGTTTTCAAGGAGCAAAGTTATTTAGCCCTGGTGCTGGGTTAAAGTAAATTCTTACAAAAAGTCTGAGCCCCTTGAGCTTAAAGAGATTATGCAGTTTGATATCTTATCTCCTGATCTTGTTAGGGACTGCCACTTTATGTTACCACCGAAAGCAACACTGTGGGGAATGATTTGTGTGGCAATAGGTACCGATTAGCTGACTGAAATAGCACAGCTTCTTGAAATGGGGCCTTGGTTGGTGTCAGCCCTTAAAAGGTTTTCAGCTCTGCAGAAGTACAAGTAGAAGAAACTAGGTGCCATATTATTTGATGTAAGCAGATGAATTTTGGGATAGAATGATATATGCAGCAGCTAGTTCTTTATTGAAAAGAGATTAAAGTGATTTTGCTTATTTGAAAAATCTCCCTACTGAATACGTGGTGTTTCTGTAAAGTTACAATGCTTGGCTTACTTAGGAGGATTGGTTTAGGGTAGCAACCAAGTGCAAGCTTTAAGCTGGAAAGTAATACTACTGGCATGTCAAAAAGTGTGAGAGAAACGGTTAACCTGTAAGATTCAGATAATATACTGCAGAAGGAAAAACTAGGTCAGGAAAGGCTTGGAAAAAGTGAATGTAATGCAATTAGCATCTCACTTTGCCATGCCATGTTAGAAAGCTGAAGATTACATGCCATGACAGGTCACGAGCTAAGGTGGCTGTGTTTTATCCCTTGATGGAGAGTAACTGCTTTGACTTAGTAATAATGAGATATTAACTCAAGCCTGGGTTCACTTTCTGTTGTGTGAACATAGGGCCTCCCAAAGGAAAATTTGAGAGAGGACAGAGACAGGACATAAATAACACAAAATACACTGCTTAAACTGCCCGTAAATTTTAATCTCTGGTCTCTTGAATAGGCCAGCTCCTGCCACACACATACCACAGACACCTTAAATATTCCCTGTCCTCGCCAGGCAGGAGTTGGGTCTAGAAAACACAATTCTCAGGCCCCTCTTACTCCCACCAGTCTTTGAGAGGGTTGAGGAGTCACTGCAGCCAACTGCTCGGCTTCTTCCCTTCACTTTTGGTGATTTCAGTCAAAGTTCCATACCTAAATACCACTGAAGATCTGGTCCCAAATCCCCAGATGCCTCTTGAAAATGAGCTTTTGAAACTGGTGTTCATTGCATGTTTCATTGAAACACGAAAGCAGCATAACCCTTCATTTTCCTCAAAAAATCGAATCCTTCTTGATTTGATGTAAGTGTAGACTCCAAAATAATTATACTTTAAATTACAAGTTTGCACTTCTGGAAAACCCAATGTTCCTTTTTTACCTCCCTGAGGTGGTTGATTTTGTTATTTCTCCCCCATCTCCTCCCCCGCACTTTTCTTATTTCACTTTATCTCTGCTTGTTTCAGAGAGCCTTAGTCCTCTTGCATTTTCTGGGGAGTGAATGTTTTGGTGAAGTGATGCTGCCTGATGTCTGTACCAAAGATTAAGCAAAACCAAATATTTCCAACTGAGACATATGAGGCTCCTGATTTTGGGACTATTTTAATCATGATGATGCTGTCACAAGCATTTTACTAAACCATCAACAGAGAGGAAGAATCATTAAGAACGACTCTCAATAGTCCAGAAAAACCCCCCACCCCCAAACATTTTGCAAGGCATAATATTTGCTTTAAACAAAAGGAAATCCTGCCACGGCAATACTGTGACTAAAATGCTGTGAGAACTCTTTAATAAACATCAGAGACATCACAGGTATCTCTTTCTTTAATAACCACTGATTAATAATCATTCTGAATGTATGCTGAATATTATTTGGACAAATTAGAAATTCTGCCTTGGGCATCAGACAGTGTGCTCCTGGTGCTGCACAAAACGGATGTGTGTTAAACAATGGCAGGATCTGATTCAAAATGTTGAAAGCAAGCCAAAGCGACTGCTCTGTAAATCGTTCCAGGAGCTTCATCTGCAGGAGGAAATTACAAGTTTGCAATTGCCCCACAGCACAGCTGTCCTAGTAGGCTGTGTGTGAGTTACGTGGCAAGCACAGAGGACACTGTGGTGTCCTCTAGGTTTAATTCTAGATTTCATTCTAATTTAATTCTAGAGCTTCTTGCCTCCCTTGAGTAAGGTCAGAGGATGGAACTAAACATCCCTGTATCTGATTTGTGGCACCTCGCTTTTGATAGACCGACAGCACATGTAAGAAATGCAGTAGTGCATACATTGGTGTGCACTAAGGCATCTCTCAAGCAGTATCACAGCTCAAACAGAGAGACTTAAGTGCTGATTCATAGAATCATAGAATCATGGAATCACAGGGTTGGAAGGGACCTCTGGAGATCATGTAGTCCAACCCCCTGCCAGAGCAGGGCCACCTTAGAGCAGGTTACACAGGAACGCGTCCAGGCGGGTTTTGAATGTCTCCGGAGACGGAGACTCCACCACCTCCCTGGGCAGCCTGTGCCAGGGCTCTGCCACCCTCAAGGTAAAGAAGTTCCTCCTCATGTTTAGGTGGAACTTCCTGTGCTCAAGTTTGTGCCCGTTCCCTCTTGTCCTGTCACTGGGCACCACTGAAAAGAGCCTGGCCCCANACTGTAAACCTTACACTTGAGGTTTTTCAGAAGCTCCCTGCTCAGCCATTTAGGTCTCCTGCTTCCCTTGCCTGATTTCTTGCTCTGAGGGATGCACCAATCCCGAGCTTGGAGAAAGTAGTATTTGAATATCAACCAGCTCTCTTGAGTCCACCGACCTTTCAGAGCCCTAACCCATGGTATTTCTCCAAGAATTTTCTTGAAGAGCTCAAGGTAAGCCCTCCTGAAGGAGCCTGGTCTGACCTCAGTGCTGAGTCTGCTGTGAGCAGGAGCTTGGAGCGGAGACCTCCAGAGGTCCCTTCCAATCTGAGCTATCCTATGGTCCTGTGACTTCATACTGGTCTTCTTTTGAGACAGAGCATTGTCCGATGCAGCCCCTGGACTGGAGATCATTCTCAAATGTTCTGTTAAATTCCTCTCTACTTTTAAAGTTAGAATTAATTATGTGTGAACCATGTTCATTTTTGACTGAGTAGAAGCCCTCCGGGAACTGATGAATTCGACATTTAGCTGATGAATGACAGTCAGGCCCTTGCAGCAAGCTCAGCTGTCAGTTAGATTATGAATTTTGGAGGGTGGAAATTATTGACCGTTTTTCTTTTTCTTTATCATGGTCTTTCACCACTGATGTCAAAGGGTGTGGTGCACCTGGTGTCAGTGACCTGATAACAGGAATTCGTGTTATCTTTTAGTTTCAGCAATGAAATGAGTTCTAAGGCTGCCAAGGCCAAGGCTGCCTCAGCCTCAACATCCTCCATCAGTCCCTCTTTATTTGTCAGTACTAAGTCCAGTAGTACACCTCTCCTTGTTGGCTCCTCCATCACCTGAGTCAAAAAGTTATCATCAATACATTGGAGGAACCTCCTGGACTGTAATTGCCCGGCTGTGTAGCCTTCCCAGCAGTTATTAACTTACTAACTTACCATGCAGTTATAATGAGCAATAACCTTTAATCCTATTTTCAATGGGCAGAGTTCAAACTGTTGTTCTGTTCTTCCAACTATTTTAGAAAAGGTTATTTTCTAACTGTGTCATGGTCTCCTGGCTGCATCTCATCAGTAATCTTTCTTTCTTAAGAAAGCAAAATACTCTCTCAACTCCTTCATGTATCTAAAGTCTCTGTTAAATCATTTTGGCATATTAAGAATAGATCAGGAGAACAGTCAAACTCTTTTTCCCCTCTACTGTGATCTGAATTATTCTATTTCTGCATGTACCATTGATCAATGTGTCTTTTCTTTCCCTTAGGATGTTTTTGGCGTAGTGTCTGTGTGATGGTCTTTTTCTCATGGCAAAAAGCAATACCTTTTCAAAGAGCAGGTCACTTTGAGGGCACACAGGCTATGTTTATGTTCTTACACTTGGGCAGATTTTCCTTTTGTCATTAGGATTTACAGCACAGTTAATATTTCTCCATGTTTAATGTTAAGTGACTGCCCAAATCCACGTTCCTGGCACCACTCTTCCCTGAAGAAGAGAGCAAATGATTACTGTTGGTGCTGCCCAGCTCAAGTCCTTCCAGATAGTGTAAATGAGAGCTATGCAGCTGGTCCATAGGTAGCTCAGAACCTGCTCCCCTTGTTTGCAGTCATGCTCACGTACAAATAACAAGTCTGAGTATTGCCTGATGTTGTACTTTCTAGATGTTAACAGAAATTCCCCCACCCAGCAAATTACTCTCTTGCCAGATAGTGTCACTTCCAGCATGACTGGGCAGGCGTCATGACTTACTCTGCTACACAACCTCCCAACCAATGCGGCCCTTCTCCCAAGAGGCATAAGATGCTCCTGAACCTGACCCTGATCCATCCAGGGTCTACTAAACCTCCAGAGCCATTGGGTAGAAAATGGTGCACCCCCTTTAGTGATTTTCACCTAATGGTTTCAGACTGGGCAAGTGGAAGATTTTGTTAGCCCAAATGTTCAGTGAGTTTTTCCGCAGGGAGGCATTAGCCTGCACAGATATAGATAGCACTATCTCTCTCCTTCAGGTTGCCAAGAACAAGTAAGTGCTAGCTGGCAAAGGAAAGCAAGCGACTTATCGGTTACTCAATAAGGACCACGCTTTCCTCATACAAAGACTTTAGAAGTTTTATAGAGGCACCTTATTCAAATATCACTTCAGTGAGCACTGCTGAAAACACCTCTTTCCTCTGTGCCTCAGTCTGAAGTACAGTCGCAGGACAACAGGGCAAGGACCTCTTTGTCAAAGCAAACTCTCCGGTCCACTCCAGTCCAGATCAGATCTGATCACCTCAAAAAACTTGATTTGTCTCTGTGAAGGTTATTTCTCACTTAGTGCAAGTTATCTTCAGGTGCATTGCAGGTGTACTCCTGTAATTCACTCTTAATTACTTGTTTACTTATATAATGTTGCTAATGAAGAGAATGGGGGGAGGGCAGAGCAGTGCAGCAAAGCAAAGCAATGCAATCCCATTTAAGTATCTAAATAAAAGCCAGGTGTCTGGCCATATTTATTCTCACTAACTCCTGTTTTCACAGCTACAGAGGCTGTTGCTACAGTAAGCTTTTTACTACAACCCGGGTGCTCAACAAGGTAACTAAAAAAGTACTGAGTGCTTCTGGTGTGCTGGTTTTGGCTGGGGCGGAGTTAAGTTTCTTCATAGTAGCTTGTATGGTGCTATATTTTGGACTTGTGATGAAACCAGTGCTGATAACAGATGGATGTTTTCGTTACTGCTGAGCAGTGCTTATACAGCATCAAGGCCATTTCTGCTTCTCACACCACCCCAACAGCGAGTAGATTGGGAGTGCAGAGGGAGTCGGGAGGGGACAGAGCTGGGACAGCTGACCCCAATTGAGCAAAAGGATGTGCCATACCATCTGATAACATGCTCAGCAATAAAAAGCTGGAGGGAAGGGTGGAAGGGTTGTTGTTATGGTGTTTGTCCTCCTAAATAACTGTTGTGTGTGATAGAGCTCTGTTTTCCTGGAGATGGCTGAGCATCTGCCATGGAAGTAGTGAATGAATTCCTTATTCTGCTTTGCTTTATAGAATAGAATCGCCCAGGTTGGAAGGGACCTTTCAGATCATCTAGTCCAACTGTCAACCCAACTCTGACAAAAACCATCACTAAACCATATCTCTAGGCACTATGTCTACCTGTCTTCTAAATACCTCCAGGGATGGTGACTCCACCACCTCCCTGTGCAGCCTGTTCCAATGCTTAATAACCCTTTCAGTGTAAAAATTTTTCCTCATATCCAATTTAAACCTCCCCTGGCACAACTTGAGGCTGTTTCCTCTTGTCCTATCACTTGTTACTTGGGAGAAGAGACCGACCCCCACCTCACTACAGCCTCCTTTCAGGTAGGTGTAGAGAGCGATAAGTTCTCCCCTCAGCCTCCTTTCCTCCAGGCTGAACAACCCCAGCTCCCTCAGCTGCTCCTCATAAGACTTGTTCCCCAGACCCCTCACCAGCTTCATTGCCCGTCTCTGGACCTGCTCAGCACTCCATAGACTAAGGGAATGATATCTGTGTACATATCAAAGGATGGGAAAGGGGTTGGTGGTTAATAAGGATGTATTGGATAGTGTGGGACCCGAGCATGATGTCAATGGTATGGAATAAAAACTGGAGTATGTGCTGATTTTAGCCAGGATAGAGTTAAATAGCAGCTTGTATTGGCCTATGTTCTGGACTTGTGATGAAAACAGTGTTGATAACACAGGGATGTTTTAGTTATCATTAAATAGTGCTTACAAAGCATCAAGGCCATTTTTGCTTCTCTCACTTCTCCACCAGCAATTAGGCTAGGCTTGTCTCTCCTGACAAAATGTCAGGAGGGAACACAGCTGACCTCAGCTGATCAAAGGGATAATCCATACCATATGAGTTCATGCTCAGCAATAAAAAGCTGAGGAAAAGGAAGGAAAGGAGGGAACGTTTGGAGTTTTGGCGTTATACGTGATGGACCCTTACAATTCTCTCCCCCACCTACCCAGAAGGGAGTGAGCACCTGGCTGTGTGGTGCTTAGCTGCTGGCTGGGGTTAAACACCTGGACACCTAGCTTGAATAGGATGGTTCCCCTTTCCTGTCTAGTTTTTCATCATGGCTTCACCCTATGAGAGTAATTGTTTTTTGCTGATGTCAATAGAGAGAGACGAAGCAGGCGAGATAATTCTTTTATTCTGAGTACTCAGAAATACCAATCTACAGTTGTCTCAGCACACTGAGCAAGCAGAGCTGATGGCTGACCTGTTGTCTGCACAATTGTGGACATAAAGAAGCTGGAATCCTTGTCATAACTGTCAACAAACCTCTGAGTCTAATGTACAGTCACTTTAGCTTTTATCATCACAGATGGACATAGAGCTGGTGGCTATGGCCAAACACCCAAGCAGAATTGCGAACTCTGATGGAGGATGCTTGGACGATGTAAATGATCATATAGCAGCATCTGCTGCAGTGTTGCAGACCCTTGTGTGGTCCCTGTACAGGAACAGTGACATGGAGCTTACCATAAAGCTGTAGTTTTACTGGACTGCAGTTGTACTGTAACACATAGTAAGGAAATAAGTGTTCAGTGCTTTGGATTTACATGGAGCAGCAGACAACAACCGTGCCAGACAGTAGGTTAAGATCAACAGTGAGTGGTTCACAGATGAAGTTTGTACCTTTTCAACCAATACAGGCTGGAAAAGTAGTAGTTTCCTTAGCATTATTATTAATGTTAGCCTTCCCAAGTGCATCCGCCAAGGTGTATGACTGTGTGGCCAGTGTTATCATCTCTGGGCAGGGGATAAGTATTCAGCCAAACTTTTCTTAAACACTGGTCAGGAGACTGACTTCAGTAGTACTTGATTCCTGAAGGATTTTCTTCAGTGAAAGTGACTTTGGTGACTTCAAAATCTGTCCTGAAATGCCTTAAAACAAGCACTTGACCTATGTAAAGATATGCTAGTCTAGGCAATGTCTTTAGGGCTCTAAATGTATTCAATTTGTGTTTTTTAACTAAAAAAACTTCTGCAGAACATAATAATGCGTGAAAAACTATTACTTTACAAGTGCATCCATCAGGTTAGCTCAGCAAGTGTTTTCTTCTTAAACTCCTTTTCCATGCGTCAAAGGGGAATAGAGGCCTCTCTATCTGTAAGAAACTGAGAAAAAAGATCAATGCTTTGAATATCCTACTTTTCTACAACATTTCCATAGTCTCTAGTGTTTATGCTTTAATATTTATTCACTTTGTGATCTTGTGTTAATTCCATTAAAGGCCATGCCTTTTCCCTCTCAGAGGGAGATACTGCTGTTAGCCATTGTTTCCTGATGAAATTTATTCAGGCAGTCAGTGACCTTTCCTATACCCGCTATTGATTGTCTGGAATGGCTCAGACTGATAAGGTGAAAATAGCTACAGTGGTTTATTGTTTATAGTACTCGTTTATTTACCTGGTTGTGCAATGCACTTCTAGACTGGCTGGCTGATTGATTTGTTGCTGCTTTGTACTGCTGCCAGCCTCCTTCTAGGCAACGGGACTGGAAAAGGACTTTCCGCAGCTGAGAGATAATGCCAGTGTCCATGCATTAACAAACTGCACGTAGGGCATTTCAGTCCAAACCATCCCTTCTAAGCCATGGCTGTCCTTTTGCCCAGGGTTTGTGATTGCAGACCTGGGCTCATACATGCTGTAAGACTGCCAGCTGGCAGTGCAGTGAGTTACTGCCGAGACAGGCTTTTATCAAAAGCAGTATAAAAGAAACAGGGAAAATATATCATAGAAGATAGTAAAAGAGGCAGTCTAACTTCTGTCACCACTAGGTAAAAACTTCTCAAAGAACAAAGTGGACACAGGACACAGCCATCTCTTCTGCCAGCAATGCTTGTTTCTGGGATTATTCTGCAGACAGAAACAGGGAGAGAGATCTCAGCTAACTGGACAGGGAGGGAATCTACGGCCAAAGCGTGATTGGAAAGTGTGAATGAATGGAGGAGACCTTATATTGCCCTGTCAATTCAAGGATGAACCAGTTACAATGATCCAGAAGCCATAACATGTTTTTTCACCTCTGTAACTAACTGGGAACCACTGTCCTGTATGAACAGCACGAATCTATTGGCAACAGGTGAACGAAGGTGAGGTTTGGGCTGTCACGGGGCAATAGGCTAGTCAAACACTGTTTTACAGCATGTCTTCCCCAGTCCCTGGTGTTCAGGAGCAGATGATAGCCACTGGAAAAGCAGAGACCCATATAGAACAAAGGAAAAGGAAGATGAGGAATAGTTAGATTTGGGGTGTGGGCAGTACTAAGCTTAGAGATGCTCACGTTCCTACCTTAAGTCAGATGTCTTTTCTTGTGCTTTTAGGCAAGAAGTTATCAGCTGACCACTCAGGAAGGAATAAACACTCAGTCACCATAATACTCTGAAACGTATGTACATGCACCAACTTACATCTCTTATCTGTCTCGTATCAATAAACACTAATGACGCAAAGCTCTGGATGGTGTGCATGGAGGTACCGTATTACTCCTCTTGCCTGAAACTACATATGAGGGTAATTAACCACAGTGGGATGACATTGCGTCTGGGATGACTGATCCCCAAAATCATTCTTAAAGAGGTAGATGCTACCATCCCCTTAATGGTTGGGACCAGGAGCCTTGAGACACTCAAGGGAAAAGTTTCATTTGCCTCAGTGCTAATCAAGAAAAGAGTAGAACACCTCAGAGGAACAACTATATCCTACTGGAGGCGCCTAGTTCCATCAAAGAAAGTTGAGGTCATGGTGTCTGTGGAAGAATCTGGTTTAGGATCACAGTTCAACCAGGGAAATTCAAGCAAGGACAACACAAGTACAGGATTTCTGAAAAATGGAGAAGAAACCCACTGGGATGCTTTTGTGGATTGCAAGGGAAGTTACGGCTTCTTGATCAAAATGAAGAGGCCTAAGGTGAAGCTAAGGGTGCAAACTTGTTGCAGACTGGCTGCAT
>VXBO01005900.1:257-18151 GCA_013400135.1 Rhinoptilus africanus
GTTCTCAAGATCAGGTTAGGCTTATTCACTTATTAGATTTGCGTCTCAAAGGGTTCAAGAGCAGGACTCCCTGGAGTCCTTGGAAGTACCCTAGTAATTGGTGGCCCTGATATTTGAAACCTTTGTGTATTTTTCTGTTAAAGCTTCTGTTCTTCTTGGCTGCTCCCAGCCACAGAGTATTTATTTTTAGAGAAATTTTTCACTGGAACAGAAAATGATGGCTGTGATGGAGTCATGACTCTGTGACTTAGCAAATTGATAAAAGGATAAACGTGCAGAGAGCAGCGGTAGTGAGTGTGCCTGGTGGGGGGCGGGGGGGGAGAGGGGGGAAGAGCATCTCTTTTCCCACCCCCCGTGTGATGCTCATCATCAGTCATCCTGTGTTGATTTTGATAGAAGACTATTAAAGTGAAACCTATGGGGAATTTGTCATTCTGAAAGGAAAGCTAATGTAATTAGTACCAATTAAAGTACATTTAGTAAATTGGATTTAATCTTAATTAAGCCTGCATAATGTTGCCAATTTTTAACAATTATGTTTGAGAACATAATTAATTTAAATTTTGGTAACTGAGTAAATAGCATTAGACTGGTAGAATTAGTCATTTGTATTTTTTTTTTAAAGACAAGCGTGGGGTATGTTGTGACATGTGGTGTTACAGCCTAAAATAGTAAGCTAATTTTTGATATTCTGTTTTAGGATCAATAGAGCTTCAAGATAGACATGTTCCAAAAAAAAAAAAAAAAAGGCATTTAGTTGAGGGGTTTTGGGTCGCAGTATGAACAGATACTTCCCTACAGTTTTAAATTTCGGTATTAGCATAAATATGAACATTTGAGAGTGGTCTGAAGATGCCCATTTCTTAGCAAGTTGCTTTTTTAACATTTGTTTTTAAGAGGCTCAGTGGATAGTTTATGAGTGAAGAACTGACGTGCTGCTCTGTGTTTCTAAAACGCTGTTGCTACTTGGTGGTGGTCATTTGGTTTAATTTGTGAAATTAGGCTGTTTTAATGTTATGGTAAACAGTTTATTTAAATTGCTGTAATCAAACAAGCTTGCTGATGGTTTTAATTCAGAATTTTAATTATCACTTAAAATAAGTGTCTGTATTTGGCTACAGACAACAGATATTTGTGAATGGAACTGATGGAAAGCATAAATAGGATACAGCATTCACTTTTTACTTTGATTATGTTTTTTTGGAGGTGGTGATACCTAAATTCTGAGTCGCTCTTTTTGGTTAGACCTCTGTTTTTGAACTAATTCTCATGCTAGGATGTTGTATTTCAGCATTTTTGAAAGAAAATTCAGATCTTTTAAGAAGCTGGGTATTGAAAAATAAATGAAATGACTTTTTCACAGTTAAAAAAAAAATCAGTCCAATCCATGTAAATTTTATTACGAGACTTGGGCAACAACCATTTGAGTGCTGCTAAAATATTAATTGGATAGAAATGGAAGGGCTCTGCTAGCTGATAGGATATCATAATCATAGCTGCAGTAGTCGATGGTAAATGATGATAAATGGCATTAGGAACCTTTTAGCAAACTGTAATAACTACGAGGAGGGAAGCAGTATGGATTTGCATTATATCTGATACCCTCTAGTACCAAGTGGATTGCCAATACTGCTTGTTTAGCATTTTCTAAGGGCAATAGGATATTGATTTCTGACTTACAAGGAACGGCTCTATTTTCGCCATTGAAAAGTATTGCAGGTTGTTAAGAAGAAATTGACTTGAAGAGGCCTGACTGCTGCCCATCATGGAGCAAATAAAGCAAAACTGCCGAAGCATGGTGGAGCAGCGAGATGGGGCCCTCAGCAATTTGTTGCTATTAATTTACCATGCTCGACAGCAAATCAATCGGCATCTACTTCATCTGCTGGAGAAAATGCTGTCCAGGGCAGATAAAAGGCCCTGCGTGGTACCGGGAATAGACTGGATTGGCCAAACGGAGGCTGCAGTTAATGTGTAAATAAGTGAAATCAAGGCCACTGTTGCCGAGAAAGCTGTTTTTAATTAGGTTGGGGCTTTATAGTGAGCTATTTAAGAAAGTAGTATGGAGAGTAAGGGGAGATTTATTGCTGACTGAGTTAATATATGGGCTGTACGACAACCCAGCCCTGAGCCTGCTTGCTTCTTAAGCCTTAGTAAATTATTTTGGTAAAGGGGTAAAGATGGGAATCAATTTGTTTAATTTAGGGCAGAGTTTTGACCGTTTTTCATCTTCGTGGCCATAAAACACATATATCACAGAGAATTGGTTTGTATATGCGCTACCTGTGTAATGGAAAAATACTCTTTTTTTTTTTTTGGCAATAGCCTGGGCTTGGCGTGAACGTGTGTGCATGCATGTGTGCACATTTTATTTTTTTTTAACACAGTCAGTAGTTGAGTGGATATTGTCTTCCGTTTGAAGAATAGCTGGAGAGCCAGCTAAAATTATATGGGCTGAATTTGTTTTCCATTATAAACAGTAGGAAAGATTTAATAGAGATACAGGCAGTGGGTAGTCAGAACTGAACTGGAAAACTTCAAAATGAGAGAGATTAGAAGTGAAATTTTGAAGACTGCAGCTCACCCAGGACTATTAAGGAGGAAGAGAAAAACAAGTGGCTTTTCCATCAAAGTTGCAAAATGTAAAAAATAGGTTGTCAAATCAGTTTGACAACTGAGGCTTGTTTGTCCCAGTTTTAGGTTATTTAGCCTCTGAAGCCAGCAGAAAGGCTTAGAAGCTTATGAAAAGTTAGAAAATGTATTATTCTGCAGTTAAACCAGAAACCTTTTACTTGGTAATAACTACTGCGTGCTGAAAGGAGATTCTGTGCTTTTCTTTTCCTACCAACGTAGATGTTAGACAGCCTTTCTGTGGAGAGATCCTGTTAATTACTGGGGAGCTTGCCGTTGCCATTTCTCTGCGAGGTACTGTTGAAATAACCTCCCCCAACTGCCAAATAACACGCGTGGGGACAAGAACTTCCATTTCACCCTGGTTTTGCTGTTCATAAGCAGAGGAAAGCGGTGTTTTCCCCCACCGCTGTTTGCTGGCAGTTCAGACAGATGCTTAAGACACAGGAAGTAGCACAAAACATGCTGAGCAAACTTTTAAATTAAGACATACGCTCTGCTTTTACTGGCAAAAGGCTGTGCTCTGCCGCGCTTAAACATAAAAGCGTTTTTCTGCCTTTGAAAGATGCTAATTGCCGTGATGCTGCCTCACTGGCTGTGTTAGTTTATGGGCCTTCTTGTAATTACAGGGGGGGCCAGCGGTGACCCTGTGCTTAGGGTTGCCTAACACCTTCCCCCTATTGAAAAAAAAAATATTGCAAATATATATGTTTTTTCTTTTTTCTTCAACTTCTTCACTTTTGCTGCTTGCGGCAAGGGACACCGCTCTGTGGCGAACCCCCAGCCCTTCTAGGGAGGGGGAGAGGGGATGTGGACCTCCGTCTGCCGCTGGAGAACCCCCTCCCGGCTGGCAAGCTGTTGGCTCTTTGGGCCAGCCAGGGCAGCTGGGAACGTCACTCCCACATAAGGCTCCCG
Source organism: Rhinoptilus africanus (assembly GCA_013400135.1). Taxonomy (NCBI): domain Eukaryota; kingdom Metazoa; phylum Chordata; class Aves; order Charadriiformes; family Glareolidae; genus Rhinoptilus; species Rhinoptilus africanus. Next base: position 3,804 of record VXBO01005900.1, read on the forward strand.
TCGAAGGGTCAGGACTTTCTACTTCTAGGAGAGGGACTCTGTGTCACCATTTTGTATAGCGCAACTTTTTGCACCATTTTGCCTGTTCAGATTCGCCTTCCTTTGGGGTGCAAGAAAGAAGCGCCGGTGTTGCTCAGCACAGGAAAAAAACACTAATCAGCACGTAGGTTTCAAAGTGAGGTATCAGGACGCACAAGCTTCACGGCATTTGTGCAAGCTTACTCCTGCCCCGTTGCGTCTGTGCATCGTGGTGCAGTTTTTAGTTATACGCTGGCAGATCTCATTACCAGTTTTCCTAGAGGACCTTGTTTCGGGGCACAAAACAGACATTAGGAGAGTGGAATTAAGGCTGCAGAGGCGATTGTAAATCTGCTTTGAAGATGTCTGGCTGCTTGTCTCGGCAACTGAAATAACTTTAAATGTAAGGATTCAGGCATGTGAAATAATTGCTACTGTAAGCTCCTCAAGGCAGGGATTCTGATTTTGGTTTATGTTACAAAAAGTGAAGGGGGTGCTCACACAGGTCCATCACAGTGTATATCGTGGACTTGATACATTAAAGCCAGTAAACAGATTTTGTGACTCTTGACACTGAGGCTGTCAAACGTTGAGTATTCAGAGTTATCAATTTGGTCTTCCTTTTTTTTTTTATTTTTCTTTAAATGAGAAGATGTGATACACTGTGGATGTAATAGAGAGCTGGGTTCATCGAAGACGTGGGCCCGTTTGTGAGCAGTGAGATTATAATTGTTACAGAAGTAATTTCTTTTGCTGTCTGCAGATTGAGCACATCTGTTGCCACTGACTTTCAGAAAACCTATTTAGCCACAAGGCACAGCGGGAGCAGAACAAAGATGACAATGTGAAACACAAGATGTATAAACTGATACTTGCATTAACTAAGAGATGACAATGTACTTGAAGCTGAATGTATCTATACTCAAGAAATGCTATTCTAAGAGAGAAATTTAATGTTTGAGTTAAAAATTAATCTTTATTTTAAAATACAAAGATATGAAGTGGTTTTAAGAATATCTATTTGTCTCTCTATTTATCTGTATATTTTCACAGGTCTTGGTTCAAGATGATATTTTTACAGGTCCATTGGTACCTTGAAGTACTACTTCTGTAAATCTTTTCCCTTGGTATTGTTTATCTTAGTAGTGGCACATTCTCTGTAGTTCAGTGTAGCAGGAAGCGTTTTGGCTCAATGTCAAAGGCAGGTGTCCATAACTTTTTTTTTGTTTGTTTAAATACTGTTTTTTAAATAGAACGGAAATATGTCACAAATAATAACCATAACTCTAAATAGTGCTTTCTTGCCCATGTGGGTAGGATTTAGACATAAGGAATCATCTTTCCTAGCCCAGGACAGGTACATAATGCCCTGATATTGAACACTCTGGTGTTATGGCTAAGATGTGTAAATATGCAAATGTCAGGCAAGTCAGAGTTGTAGTCCCCACAGTAAAGTTGAATTGGCCTCCTTGTAATTATGTATTTGTGTGCCATATTGTATTGCCAACTGTGAATGTTAAATCATGCCAGTCCCTAGAACATCACGAGATTGGCTTAAAATTAATCATGAGATAAAAGTAATAAATTTGGGGTTCTTTTTATTTCCCTTCTAATTTTAAGCAGTCAAACCACACATGGATCATGCTTCTTAGTTTTTCCTCCAGTATTCCTCCATAATCGTTTTTTGCAAGTAAGGAGTGAAACATCCCAAGATTCATGATAAAGTCAAGGGAGCTGGGTATGAGATAGAGCTGACAACTTTTGTCATAATTTCCTATTCTTGGAAAATGTGCGAGGTGTACTCTCCTAAGAAAAAGTAACACCAAATTAAAAATGCATACATGTTCTTTCTGGAATTGCTTGTTAAGTTTTTGTGGTTTATATACCAGAAGATGGCACAGATATGCTGGTGGCAATTCCCCTTTCTGTGTTAGAAGGAGAGGGAACAGAGGACATGGTTTCGAGTGGAGGTCTTCTAACCTGGCCTCTCCCTTTTGATTTACTTAAATGGTTTCTCTGCAGGATCTTACACTGCCAGAGATTTCTGACATTTGCTGGATGAGATTCAGCTTCTTAAAGGAGAAAAACCTTTCACTGTTAAGTTTGAGTTTTGGAACATTGACAATGAGAAAGTGTGCTTTTCTTTTTTCTTGTGTTTGCTTAAGAACCTCAGCAGAGCATCTCACAGTTGAGCAGAAGTCAAAATCTGTCCCCTTCATGCCATAAAGAATCTGCATAACAATAGGCCCTGCCACTAGATTGTGTTTGGCATGTGTCGTCTCAGTGTACTGTGCCTGTGTTGTATGATCACTGAGAGCATTTAATTTTTAAAAATGCTGCTCTCTTCCTCCATTGTAAATACAATAAACTTTTCCTGTATTTACTCTGTCTGTTTATGTGCGTGGCTTCTCTTAGTGTCTCGGTTCAGAGAATTTGCAAATGCGAAATGCCCTCTCTCACCCCACCCTGGCATACCCCAGAGAGAAGTGGTCACCCTAGGAATGAGTAGCCAGTGATGACATGGCACTGTGTAGAGGGCATGGTGAGGCTGCTGTGAAGACATCACCTGGTTTCCAATTACAAGTGTAGCCAGTGATGCAGCTTTATTATGGCAGAAGAGTATTTTGGAAGGACAGGGGGCTCCTTTCCTCTTGTCTTTCCTGATTTTGAACCCGAAATCATCAAATCAAAACACAGCAGGGCCAACACATACTTTCTGCAAATACTTGTGGTACTTGTAGGCAGTGATAGCAAATGCTATTGAAATGTAACACTGACAGTTTTAAACCCAGGAACAGCAGCAAAAAGGTCTAGCCTGGGTCTGTTGTGTCCTCAAGGCAGAGAGCTTCCTCAAAACTCATAGCAGGGTGTCCATAGGCCAACAGGCAGCTCAGCAGGGGATGAGGGAAGAGCAGATCAGCTGAAGCCCACTAAGCCGGCACGGTGATGTGATCCTTGGATCCCCTCTTGCAGCAGATGGGAGGTGGCTTGTGTGATGGTGCACGGACCTCAATGTTTGGAAAGTCGATGCTGCAGGACGTTCTTAGCAGTTGCTCAATGGCTGAAACTGTCAGTTACCACGTTAACATGACAGCATTATTTAAAATTAATCATTAGGCAAATTGAAGTGCATTTTTAGCTGGGAGTTGAGGGCAAAGAAGGCATTCTGATCACTCATTTTCTTTCTCATGTGTCTTTGCTTCTTGGCAGGAGATGTAGAACTTCATTTCTGCTCATTCTTTATAACACGGCTAACTGAGGGCTTCCAGGTTAAAATGTTTGGGTATCCAGTTAACTTATCTGTCTCAGTGGCTGCTGTTTGGTCGTCAACTGATTACTCCTAGTTAGCATTTGATTGAAATTCTACCTTGTAAAACCATGTGGAGCAATCATGGAGGAAAGTTTTCATCTTGGACAGCCACTTCTTGCCCTTTCTAGCCTTTCACAGGGATGAATAAGGAGTTTTCAGCCATGCCTCATAGCTGAAACACTTCCGGACTTCATTTTGAATACTGTGTTGTTTTCCTATTAAGAAACACAAAGGAGACCAAATAACCGGTACAGCCCAACTAAGGCTTGCGGAAGGGGACACCTTGGACCTGATCAGCTTGTCCACATCTTTTCATGAAAGCAGCTTCACCAAGGGCTGTGCAAGGCCAGGTTTCTGTCAGTAGCTCTGGCGGTGTCTCTGACTGGTGTCCTGTCTGCCTTGGGTTTGAGGTGGACAAGCCACCATCTAGCTGCTTGACAGCCAAATAGCCAGTGTGGGCTCTGTGTCGTCATTTGAATCCAGTAGTTGAGCCAAGCTATGTCATGGTTTTGCCTTTGAGCGGGATGTGTGGCTCCGCTGGATTTTTATGGCGGCTTCAGGATGAAGGGATGTGAGTTCAGTACTCATGCTTTGTGAAGAGCTGTGGGTCTGCAGAGAAAGTTAGCGTTGAGATCTGTTCTGTTTCTTCCTCTGGATACCCGCAGATGCCTACCCAGCAGGGGCTGGACTGCCAGGCACCGGGGGAATAGGCCATTTTTAATTTAAGGCGTGTGGTGAGTTAGCAGTTGTGGTTTCTCTGACTGCGAAGTCGTGCCCTGTAGCACTCTGTGAAAGTTTCTTAACATTTTTGTGCCTCTGTCTCCCTCTCTGAAATGATGATGGGGAGTGATCTAAGATTTAATTTGTTAATATCCATTATTAGATGAGAGGCTCTAGTGAATCACAGAATATTGAATGAATATGTGTTTGCTGTGGTGGGAAGAGGGCTCCTTCCAAACCTGTGTCCGCTGTGTAAGGAGGCCTGGCAGTGCCTTAACTGCTGTGGAATTTCCTTTGTTCTTACGCCCCAGAGGTTACCAGGAGATAACACTAAAGATACTTGAGTTGTCCTCCTGCCTGCTACTCTGTTAATTGTGTTTGGAGATAAAGTTGGAAATATGAGGCGCTGGACTTGTGATAATGCTTGGAGAAGGAAAGCAAAGAGAATAAGGCCAAAGCTGGTCAAAACGCTTATGCTGGGGTTTTGATTTGGGGGAGGAGTCAGAGAACAAGGAACGATTGGAGGAAGCTCGTTAATTGGTTTTCTTCTCACGTCTCCTATTTCCCTGCAGTACCATTCACTCTGTATGACAGCTGTCCACTTTCACAGTGCCCCCTTTGAAAGATGGCACTGTGCTGATGTGTAAAAGAGAGTCAGCTACAACACCACTGCTGTCTGCTTTTTGAAATTTTATAAAGCATGTGACTAGATACAAAGTAGATGCCTCTTCTTGAAATATCAGTCCATGGTGTTGGAGTAACACAAGAAGATTGGAAAGACTTTGTGCATAAAATATGCCCCGTATGTTTGTGTCAGTGTGTTAACAAAGGTTAGATTGTGTATTCTTATACTCAATTTAACCAGTTGGCTTTCTGTCCTAATTGCAGAAAGCTGTTGCAGTCTGAACATGTTGCTTATTTACAATTTTTATCAGTACTTCTTAATTTCTGGGGACAAACTGTATGTTTTCTTTCTCAGTCTTGTCCTGAGCAACAACTGCGACTACAGCAACAACAAAATCCAAGCACTGATGAATGTCTTGCTTATTTGTTGCTCTAAAACATTATCGGTGGAAGAGACGCTCACTTCTCCAAACATCAAAGGACTTTTTATGTCAGAGCTACTGTTACGTATTTTTCCATCAGTAAATATGGAGGTGTTATTCTTGAAAAGTAAATTGCACATAAGCTCTTTGTTTAATTCATTCAAGAGTGATGTCCTGGCTTCCTTTTCCTCTTTCTGGTTCCATCGGCTTCTAGAGATGGCTACTAAGGAAAACAAAACTAATGATGTGTGTCTTTAGTGTGGACAACATGAGGAGAAAGGCATTTTCCGTGCATCTCTACAAGATACTTAGTTCTTTTTTCCCACTTGCAGTGTTTCCTGGTTTATATCTAGAGACTGGTGACACCAAAACATGCATCCTGTTCCACTTGTTGGCAGCATAAGAAAAAGTCTTACAATTCTGTGCCTCTGGCATCCTGGAAATTTCTGGGGAATGGTTTATTTCTGATGTTTTTTCTAAAACCACATTTGACTGAGGATGACCATTGTTCTTAGGTTTGATCATGTAGATAGAGATGTAAAGAGCAACAGCGCCACAAGATTGTACCAGAAAAGAGCCCCCACAAGCATACCTGTGGGTGTTTTGATTTTTTTTTTTTTTCTGAGGTGGTAGGTTTCTGCTTGAAGATGGGTTTTTAAAAGTGTACAAACTGATGTTAGCAGCCCTGTTACACACTTCCAAAATCTACCTTTGTAGAAAGATGTAGGACTTTCTTTTGCAGATACAAAAGTTCAGCTTCTTTGCATATGCAACATTTTTTTCAAAAATGCCTTCAGGCAAATGGACATCCAGGCCTTGAGAATGTACGAAATGATGATATTTTGTCCTTTGTTTAGTTGCTATTTACTTAGCTCTGTTTTCTGACTGGAACTCAGGTCTGTATTTCTTCTAAAGCATCGATTTTTAACAAATCTTTTTGTGTGGGTGAGAAGAATCCTGGGATAATCTTACTTTACACATTTTCAAAGAAAAATGCCGCTGTAAGTATGCACTGTATTAAGGGTCATGAGGTTTGTTTAACCCTGCAACAGAACATGGAGAGCCTGAAAATCTGTAGGCACAGGAAATACCTCTCAGTATTAATGTGAAGCAAAGCAGAGAGTTCCTGGGTGGATGAGATGGAGCCGCTGTGTTCTGGGGCTTTGGGGGGGTGGGGGGTGGATCCAGGTGCAAGTTTCTGGGCAATGCCATCGGGGGCTTCTAGTGAGACCTTGGAGGAGCCGCTTTGCCCACGGTTTGCAGCCAGAGAGGAGCGATGCTGCGGGCGCTTTTGCACCACGGGGCTGCAGGGCCAGCTGAACCACGGCACAGCGATGCTTGCGGTGTGTGGGGCGAGTTAAGCAATTCAGCAGGGAGCCGAAAGAAATCCAGCACATATGGAGGGTAGCTGCACCGGGAAATGTGGAGGTGAGGGGTGTGTCTTCAGTCTCTCACTACTTGGAGGCTGAAGCACCGGAGTCGGTGCTGCCAGGACATGCTGCCTTGGCTTGGTAGTCTCAGAATCACTTTTTGAAGAGCGGCACCTCAACTTTAAGTGTAAGCACAGTGCAGATTTTTCTTAAACAGAAAATGAGCGAAAAAGCTGGAGAAGGCAACGCTCTTGGTTCATCTTAGTTCAGCTCCTGTTCTGTCTACTAGCGAGACCCGCATTTCTCCTCTCCTGGGAGAATGACTAGGATACCCAGCAGAAAGCTGCCTGGTTTGCATGACATCCTTAATGGTTCAGGAGAGCTGAAAGAGAATGGAAAGACTCTGGCCAGCTGGAAGGAGTTGGGCTGGGTTCCAGTCCCTACCCGAAACTCATTTAGCTGTTTTAGCGCATGGTGGTTTTTCATGTACAATGATTATGAGGAGGAACTGGAAAAGGGGCTTCCCTTTTCCAGTGGAAGAATTAGGACTATTTCCTTCCCATAGTTCACAGAAACCTATTAGGATATTCTCCTAGGAGGTGGGAAGGAGAAGTAAAGAAAGAATTAAAGTCATACATGTAATTCTCTGATTAAACTTTTTAACCACTAAATGTTACATGGGAGTCTATCTGTTCTCCACACACACACGCCTTTTTTTTTTTTTTTTTTTTTTTTTTCCTCAAATGTGCTNTCTTCCTCAAATGTGCTGCTGCTGTATTTTATGTGGGAATAATTCTGGCAGTGGTTCTCAGCTCCCTGGGGGAAATGGGTGGAGAAGCATTGAGTTGGGAAAGTTGCAGGGGGGAGGGTGTTTACAGGGCTTAGTTGCAAGCTGGGTGCCAAAGAGCCTGGTCTTGCCAAGCCAAAGACTCTTCTGAACATGTCTGGAAAGGGGACTCAGCAGGGTTAATGGGGAACTTCAGTGCTGGAGATAGAGACTCTGTGTACTTCTGGTCACTTCAATGCTACCTCATTCCTCAGTGGGATTTTAATGACTAAATTCATGTGGTACACCAGCCTTTATATTTGATAATCCTTTTTTTATTTAAGATGCGAAGGTACGTTTAGGTATTTATAGGTATGGGTAGGTGCCCCCCTGTGCTTAATAATTCTTGAAAATCTTCTCGAGCATCTGTCTGTTGCTGACTTTCTGCCTGAATGACATGTCTAGTCTGCTTAGGCATTTTTTTAAAATCCCATTACATACCTTCTTGGAGACTTCACCTCTGGCTTTCACTGCTTCAGTTCCCTGTCTGGGAAGCGGAAGTAATGCTACATCCTGAAGCATAACCCTTACCACAGAGGAGCTTTTGGAAAGCAATACGTTAAGTAATGGGAGGTGAGGTATTATTACATGGGAGTCCCTTAGAAGTGGATGTGTTTATCTCTCTAGATTGTAAGATGCTTGGGGCAGGGTGCTCTTTCCCAAGACAGTTTTGTCCTTGTTTTGCCTCTCATGTGAATTCTGCTGTCTTTTCCATCCCAGATGCAATTAGTGATGTACCTTTCATCAGTAATACAGTCACTGTTTTGATTTGCATTAAAGGAAGCTTTCCCTTGGTAATCTATCTTCTCAACCTCTGTTTTCCATTTGGAAAATGGGATACCACTGCTTTTCTTACCTGTGTGTGGTTTTTTGGGGAAAACCAAAACAAACTTCCTTACCTTGTGGTAGCGTGTCCCTACCTTCTTCCTGCGTGCCCAAACCTTGTCAAATGTCAGAGATGGGGCATGTTGCTATACATGCAGTGGTTGTAGCACAGTGGGATCTTGATTCTCTGGTACAAGCAGTTATATTGTAAAGGTAGGAAAAATACAGGGTTTGTTGAACCTTTCAGTGCCTCCTGGTTCTATGCAGAATTAGTCTGAGGTAGGTTCTTGGTACAGATCTCGCGTAGCTGGTTTCCCAGCCCCTTGAATGTCTATTTCTGCCCATTAGACAATGAACCTCTGCAAGGCTCTTTCTTGGTTTATTTGTTGCAGAGGTTGAAGGAAGGTAATGACAGTGTGAGCTGTCAGAAGATTAGGCTTAGTAGTCAACAGTGAGGATCACAGCTTTGGTTGAGTCTTCATTCCTCAGCACGTGAATACCCCACACGTGTGAGAAGCTGTAAATGTAGTTTTGAGCATAAATGCAGGTTGGACTTTGGAAAAGAAATAAGAGTCTGAGGGCTGTCTTCGTCACAATATAGGAGGAAGGTCTGATATATGGTGCTCTCCACTGAAACGCTGCTTTTCCACTTTGGTAAAGCAGTGCCATATAGTTGGTAAAGTAGGTCACTTTCGATATCCAAGCATCACTTTGACACTACCTTTCTTGGATACCCTTCCTCAGAAGGGTGCCAATTTTGGAGGCAGAACAGCTATGAATTTAGCAAGGCTGTAGTATCTCTCAGTGTACAGTCTAGCTTGGTCAGAACAGCTGGAAACACCCTAATTTGCAACCATATCAAATAAGCTCTACACAGGTTCTGCGGTGGATATTGCCAGTAATTTTGTATTGCTTTGGGCTGCATTGGCAGAAAATGGCATCTATTTTTAAAACTTTGTTTACAGGTACAGAGTTAAGATAAAATGCCTCTTTGGTGCATGTGGATGGTGTTTAAGAGTAGGACTGAAGTACTCATAGATGTGCGTTAACCAGCATTGAACGGATGTGCTCAGGTCCTGCTAACTGAGAAGCCAGCAAGGTTTTACTGTGCTGAGTATTTCTCCAGCTTCTTGGGCAGTTCTGCAGCCAGTTTAAGGCAATTTCAGTTTTGTGTTCATGAGCTGAAGTTATACTTGTGATGGTAAAGTCACTATATCCCTTGTTGATTACTGTTAAAAAATAACCTTTTTCTCACTTCTCTTTTCTTTTCTTTCACCTACGCAACGTGGTATGTTACAGTAGTGAAAACTGACTTATTTCAATAAAGAAATCAATCATTTTGAACTGCCTCCCCTTTATATTAAACGTTAATATTTTCCAACTTACTCTTTTATCTTCACTGAAGCTCACACAAAGGAAACGCAGAGTGAGCTATCCACTAGTCATCAAACCTATTTCCCTTCCTCCTCCCCCCGGCCTCTTCTGTTGTCTTTGTGAAAAACAGACAGTGATTATACACAAACAGGTTTGCAAACAGACAGTAGGTAGTTTAATGATTTTAAGGTTTCCTTTCTTGTATTCTGGCAAATTTCGAATGCAAACAGAATAGCACAACTAAGTCTCTAATTGTCATGGGAAGCTGCTGTTACAAAAAAAGGTAATTATAATAGTTTGTGCAAAACAGGTTCTCATAAGCCAAAATAGATAACAACCTCTGTGTATTTTTGTGGGTAAAAATGTTAAGATTCGAATGATTATTTTTCATATAAATGCTTGCCTGAAACCTTTTTGATTAACAGGGTGGCAAGATTACAGACCTAGCAAACTACATATGAAATTAACAAGCCCAGAGAATGCATTTTGGTAAACCATAGAATTACTCCACGGCAAAAAGCCAAAGACCCATTAAAAAAAAAAAAAACAAACCCAAAAAACAGGCACGGAAATGTGGTTTTGCTGTCTGTCATGCTGTCTGCTGTAACAGAAAAAACCACATTGTTTTATGAGTGTGTTTTTTTTCCACAGTTTTGACCACAGCATTTAATTTCTTCATCTGACCACTACCGAGCTAGTATGTCCATTGCTAATGTACACCCGTTTTTATTTATTGTTTTGAATTCACTATGCAGTTGGGTATTGGTGATTTGGTTTACCAGATGATCTAACAGGTGGCTCTAAAGACTAGTTGAAACTCGCAGCTAAACCAGATCGTGATGCTAACCGGAGAGGTGAAAAGTTTAGGATGTGGTTGATAGCAATACATCCTGGTTGCAGGGTAGTGGAGGAAGTGAAACGGAGTGGCTTCTCATGCCCGGAGAAGTGTCGGTATCTGTAACAAGATGAGGACCTTGCCAGGAGTGCTGCTGTGTGGTTTGCTCTCTTAACTGTGCTCTTGTTTTCTGACTCAGAGCAGTGTTCAGGAAAAGTCTCAGATTAGAGATTTTGTGTGTCTGAGACTGAAGGCTTTTGTGCACCTCAGGCTGGCAGAAGATGACACTGGTAATGAAAAGGGTGGTTCTACATTTGGGTTAACCCCGTGGTAAACTGGGTCCAGGATGGCATTTGTATTTAAAAAACAAAAAGAAAAAAAAAGAAAAAATATATTTTTTTTGGCGGGAATTGGGGGGGGGGGCGGCGCAGGGCTGGGTTTAGCTTGGATAAGTCCATTGCTTGCTTCACAACATACCCACAAAAATGTTAGCAGCACAAGGGTAGGGTGGGCAGGAATAGCTGGGTTAGGGGAGAGCCTCATCAGTGTCTGGTTTGATACCAATTTAAAGTGCATGTGAAGCTACAGGGAAAGCCTTCTGTCTATCTCAAGAGCAGATACGGCATGATTGGTTGGTACGTAATCCATATTTATGTCCCAGACATCTGTAATAGGGGGGCCTTGGTGCAAAATTGGACCAATTTTAAAAAGGAATCTGTTTGATTGCTGACTTTTCTGTTAAGGAAACATTTAAGGAGAAACACATTGATATTACTATTGAATTGTTACTGTGTTTATAGAGTTGATTATTTAGCCCTTTCATGTGCTTAACTTTGACCTACTTTGCACTTTCTAGATGTTTTCATTAAAGTCTGTAGGTGCTGTATGATCAAGTGCACAGTTAACATATGGTGCATCTTGAGCATTTGTCTGAAATTAATGCAGTTCATAGTAGCTCTCCACACACAAAGTGTGATCTCACAGGGAGTTACAGCACTGTAAAAGGTTTCATGAAATCTACATTTCCCAACCAGCGAGTTCTCCTTTGCTCCATGCCTCCTGTTCTGCTTTTTATGGCATTTTCTTAAACTTTATGCTTCTTTAAAAATTTATTTTAAAGTTGAAATCCCTCATGGATGAAGAGTATTTGAAAACTTCAATGATGCTGACGTAATTTAAAGATAAATGCCATTTAGTGTTGCTTGACTCAGAGTCTGTCCTGGCAGGAGTTTTACTGGGGGAATGCCATTCAAATGAATTGAACATCAACATCTACTTAGGGTATCCAGCTTGGACAAGTGAATTTCCTGTACAAATCAAGCATGCATGTCTTACAAACGTCTTAGCATTGGCTTTGCAATCGTGTCTTCTTAGGAAGGTTAAAAAGAGAGTTGTAAACTGCCTGATTATTTTCGATGTACTTCAGTAGCGAAACTACCACTTGTTAGTTATTCACACGTTGAAGAATAAAATTACCTGTTCTTTCCTTGTCCTCCTTCACTTAGGAGAAAAACAGCCAAGAAAACCCAGTCCCAGAAATCCTGAAATCTAAGTAGAGTTATCTTCAGCCACGGTAGTTATGATCCACAATGATGGAAATTATGAGCCATGACAATTCATATCAATATTTTCTCTTCAATGGGAGTCAGAGCTACAGACTGCTGTTTTGTTATTGCTCTCAGCAAAGCTGCGTTCTGCTGCGTCGAAAATCCCTTCCCGTTAAGCTAGTTGTTGCGGCAAGTGTTTTGCTTAAAACAATATGAATATGAATCAGTATCATCTGAGTGGCGTCAGGGATGTGTGAAATTCTGGAACTTCCAGTCTTTGTTGGGTGAATGCTCTCACTTTGCCAGCTCCTTGGTACTGTCCCTCTTAGTCTCAGGGCAACCTACCCCAGAGAAGGAATTGTGATCCTGGCTGGCTGTATCATTGTTTCTGTACGGTGTAAGCCTCGAGTGAAAAGGCTGGTGATGGTTCATCCTTGCTTGCCCGTCCGTAGGGTGCTGCAGAATGGAAGTTCACAACTGGTGCTTCAGTAGAAATGTGGCATTGCCATGTCAAAGCATGAGGAAATAATGAGTCAGCACCTAAAGTTGTAACTTGCATTTAAATTCAGAGTAAAAGAAAATGTGCCCTACTTATGCACCCTTAGTATTTTATATAACTTTCACTTGCTGAGTGTTGATATATATTAAAAAAAAAAAAAAGCAGCTCTATAGGTGGGAAAGGGAGATAAGTGTGTTAAATGTCACTTTATTCCAGAAAATAGGACTTGATAAAATACCACTAAGGAGTATGAAACATTTATCTTCAGAGTGAGTTAACAGGTAGCCTGAGGAACCGTATGAAATTCCATAAGGGCAAGTGNGAATTCTGTGTAAACAGGAGGAAAAACTTGACTTTGAGGGTGCCAGAGCACTGGCACAGGCTGCCCAGAGAGGTTGTGGAGTCTCCTTCTCTGGAGATACTCAGAACCCGCCTGGATGCGCTCCTGTCCAGCTGCTCTAGGTGAAGCTGCTTTGTCAGGGGGGTTGGACTAGATGCAGTCCAGACATCCTTTCCAACCCCCAAAATTCTGTGATTCTGAGATCATACTTCCACTTGGTTTAAAAATTGAGATATTGATATGCCTTATTTGAATTTGTGTCACTGCAAGGATCCAAAGTTGAAGCTTGATTATAGCATTGCTCTAAAATCCACGGCACTGTTCTTTTGTCTCTTTTGGGGTTGTTAAAATCATGCTTTTGTGTATTGGCTGACAAGGGGCAGGATTTTTATCTATTACGTCAAATACAATAATCTGTTACCTTAATCTACGGAAATTGCATCTGGGTATTGCTCATTTTCATAGTATGACAGGAAGTCGCAATGGAAAAGGAGTTAAAGTGTTCTTTTCTGTGTAGACTACTCTTCCTTGAAATAAATACCTTTTTTTTTTCTTCCTCTGGATTTCTTAAACTAATTGATAGCTATTCACCACGTGGTGTGAAATTGCTGGGTAGGAAGAAGAGATGAGGGGGAAACATGACAAAGTTTTCAAATACTGTAAGAATTCTTGTAACCAGACCTAACAAATCCACTGAACAGATCAGTGTGCTGATTCCTAGTATATATCTTTTCTGGAAGCAAACATAATCAAGAGTGAATATTAATGAATCAGGCAGGCCAGGGGCTCCACCTTTCATGACCTGCAGGACTGAGGCAGGTAATCAAGGAAACCAGAGGTGGAAGAGAAGACATAACCTTTTTCCTGATGCAGAAGGGCTGATTCATGACCTCCAGATGAATCTGGAAGAAAATAAATTGAGTTCAGCAGTCACATTGCTTTTCCTGTTTTTATGGGGAACTTCTCATTGACGCTTCTATAAATTTATTGACAAGCTTTATGTAGTTCATTAAAACCTGGAACAGCACAACACTTGCTGGAGAAACGAGATTTTCTTCCTTCTTTTTTTCCCAGACTAGTGCGTGTTACCATTGGTTTCAGTATTTTCTGCAAGCTTTAAGACTGAACAGTACAACCTTATAGATTGTACTATAGAACTTGAAGTCTGGCACAAGCTTCACAGTTCTCTACCATGATAGCATTATCAGCTTCTTGGCAATTAATGTTTGGAGCATACTGGTCCAGAGTAAGCACTGTATCCATAATACAGAGAGTGGATGTAGGATAATGGGTGCCTATAGCTACCTCTGAGTCTTCCTTGTGTGTATTTGCAAATGAAAGATAAGCGCTGGTGGGGATCAGGAGTGGACACTGACAGCTCTATTTTGTAGTGGGAAAATGATTTTAGCGTTTATTTTGTGGCAACATTTAAAAAGACTGTCAGAACTCCCTTTTCTAAGCACTATATATATAAATTTTAAAAGCAGAGTTTCTTTTTAGATTCATCTGCTAGGGGTTTTCAGCTGTTTCCTGAAATGCTGGCTCCTTAGTATATTTCTAGGGCAGTTAAGGATACCTGAAGTTAAACATAAGCCTACTGAGAACAGATTTTGAGTATTTCTCACTTTTTTTTTTTTT
>VXBO01005900.1:18159-51923 GCA_013400135.1 Rhinoptilus africanus
GGGCTTTTTTTTTTTTTTTTTTTTTTTAGGTTTTCGCGCTGTATGCCTTGAAACAACTGATCTGCAGTATTTCTTTCTTACTGTTTTTCCTTCCTGCTACCCCTGAGAAACATCAGGAACTTGTGATGTAAACAAACAGGGGTCTTTCTGCATCCCATTAAATTAAAACTGCACACTAAAACCACTGTGTGCGTGTGGTTGCAAGGACAGGCTTAGGCCAGCTTGTGCCATTCCCAGCAGGTGCAGAAGAACAGTGGTCAGAATCTTTGGAGAGGGCTGCGTGAGGGGAGGAATCGAGTAGTAAGGCAGTAGTGACTGTGCATGTGGTGCCGTGTTTCAGCTGTTGGGAAAGATCAAAAATGGGATATTCCAATCCAGTTGCAGCTAGGAGACAGATGTGGAAGGCTGAACTCAGAGCTGAGGCTGCATTAGTGTGATGCCCCAGGTTTCTAAGCTTAAGAAAAAGTGTTATTTTTTTTTTAACTACGAAGTCAGATTTCTTCCGTTGGTGGAAAGTTCTTGCCCCTACGTACTGCACAAAACAAGTATTGCTGCGAAGTGCTGAGGATTGCTGGTTGGTGAAGGGATAGTGCCTTATAGAGGACTTCAGAGCTCTACTGATGGAAACAGCACTTCCCATGTCAGTGTCCCCTTCTTACTCGTTGCTGTCTGCTTTTCCAGCAAGCATCTCCTGCTGCTTTCGAGGAAGGGAGATGGAAGCCAGTCTGTGCTATTTCAAGTTCCGCTTGCAGCCTTCTTTCTGGATGCTCTGCAGGTGCTTGTGTCAGGGCAGGGCAGGATGCAGCTTGCTGCCTGGTGGCAGCCTGAACAACTGAAGGACTGTGGGGATCTCTAGGCTCTGCATTTCTCTTCCCTTACTTGCTGGTAGAAGTCAACACTAAGAAAAAACATCGTCTTCCTCAAGTGACAGGCTTGAAGCATGTTTATATGTCACCTTACTTTATTTGCTTTTTTATTGTCTTAACCATGAATGATTCAGTATGTATCTTTTCTTGCTCAGTTGAGCTCCATGTGGTTCTTGAGACATTAAATAAAAGCCACGTCTTATCAGTTCACTTCAGCAGCCCACAGATTGGGATGTACATTAGAAAATTGATTTTGAAAATTATGCCACTCCGATTTATTGCTTATGTTGCTGTCTGCAGTATATTGTGCAAAACAAGCATTTAAATTAACTTACAAAGGCTAAGTATCAAGTTTACAGTACTTCATGAGATTCGCTGGGATGTTTGTGAAGAAGCTTGATAGGAAAGTGAGGTGGAGAATGTACCTGTGGTTATTTGGCAGTCTGGTGGTCCCACTTGCATTCAACTCATACATGCATTGCTCACATTAAATCTCCTACACTTGACTAAATGGCTTAGTGAAGAAGTTTTCTGTTTCATATCCTTCTCACCAGAGTACTTTTCCCTCCACTCTCTTTGACTAGAAGACTAGACTCTTTGTGGCTCAGTTTCCAAACACCATTCCTTTAGGGCTGAAGAGAAATTTCATATTCAGGGCTTGCAGTATTTCCCCCAGTTCTGTAGAACTGGAGTAAGCACTTCCAGACAACAGTCTGTGATTAAAACAAAACACATTCTTCTCTATGAAAGAAGAGTTAATTTTCTGTGAAATACTAAGATTAGCTTTTTTGCTTGCTTTATTCAGAATCATGCTATGTCTCATACAGTGTAATAATGTTTTTTGTTTTCACTAATTTGTGAAATGCTTGTTTAGATATTATGGGTGTGTGCATGTGTTCTTGGTAAGCACTTAATAAACTAGATTGATCTTTTTGGCAAAGGCTGCATTGTGTAGAACAAATTAAACCTGAAATAACAGTTGTTTCAGATTATTTTTCTGAAAGTGTAATTGCATATATTCTTTTTCCTACTGGCTGCTGAAATGGGTTTCCCAATAGTGTTTTATTATTCTGTTTTATTTCAACAATACATATATAGTAGTTTTGTTTCCATTCCACTGACAGACCTACAGCCTCCAGTGGTAATTCTTTACCAGCAATTTTTTATAATTGTAATAACTATGGAACTTTGTGAAATATAGTGGAAATATTTTCCTGAAGTTTATATACAATAAATAAAATCCCAGTTCTCTTTTTTCCCTCTGCCAAAAAAGAATGCAAATGGAGATTTTTAAGCAACAAATTGTTTCTGAACTCTCTATGTATTAGAGCATTCCTGAGTATTTTAATATCTGGAGTTTATATGACTCTTGATTATCTTTTAGTCCCCATCTGTGTTTGGACATATACTGAAATACTTATCAAGGCACTTAAACACATTCTCATATTTTACCATGTGCTTATGTCCCGTTTTAGCTGTGTGTGGCAAGTGTAAATTGAATTAAACCCATAAGTTGCCATCCTCAAAGGGATTTGGGAGTCTAATGGTCTCTCAGATGCTCCCCTCTGTCTGTGGCTGGTAGCTGCTGGGCCATGGCCGTACCCCAAGGACCCGGATTCCTGGGCACCCTTCAGGGGCTGGGTTACCTTGCAGGACCTCAGGTGTAGCCTTGCCCACAGGCTTACCTTCTGAACGTGTTTCAGAATGCTTTGTAGGCACTTAGGAACTCAGGTCACGCTTTCGGGCATGTTTAGGCAATTAAGTACCATTTAAACATTGCCTTTGGTGGAAAAGGTTTTGTTGGCTGAATTGGCAATTTAAGCTGTTGCTCTTCTGTTGCATCCCTGCAGTAATGCTGAGGGACTGTTAACTGATACGGGTCTTCATTCCTTTACTTGGATCAGATTCTGGCAAGGTGCTTTTATAGGTCTCTATAGGCATAACAAAACAAAAAAGTTATTAACATCATAGTTAATAAATATTTCATCTTTCTCTTTTCAAAAAAGATGCCACGCAAATAAATGTCTATGAAAGAAGCACAAAACTGTTAAAATAGTGTCTTTTGCTGGTGTCTCCCGAAGGATGCAAACAATACGAGCTTGCATGAGATAAGTAAAAAGATGACTCCAGCCCAAGCCTTCCCTGCCTGCCTCTCCCTCATCTTTTCTGGTTCCATGCTGGTGTGTTTTTATGCAAAATCAAACATCTTTTGTGTTTAGGGAAAGAAGTAATAGAAGTGTCGGTGTTTGTTAACATATTTGACAAACTATGGCAGGAGAAGCTATCCTTTTTATATTTTGGCATGAACAATCGCCCTTTTATTGGACCATTAATGCTGTTTCAGAGCATCACGCTGTATCCACAGGCAATAATTTAGCAGCTGTTTATCAGGAGCTTTCATAAAGCTTTGAATAGTATTATAACATTCAGTAACCCTAACAACAGCATTTCAGAATCTGTGCTGGTTTAAATGGGATATCTGTGAATGTAGTTGTTCAGGGATGCGTGACCCACATAACCTATAAATTTGATTGGAAGTTACAGTGCTGGCATAGGCTGATGGATAGCAGATTAGAGCCCTGATTAACCATGTGATTCACAGGCTGGGGATATATTGTCCTAAGAAAGATTCATCAGATGCAATCAGAATTTCAAGTGGTCAGATGAAATTCAAATGCGCTGTGCGCTTTTTTCCTTCCTTCCCCCCCGCCTCCCCCCTTCCTTGTGCTTTTCTTCTTAGGTTGCCCTCTGTTATTTATTTATTTATTTATTTTATTTCCAGAGCTGAAAAATACTTCTTTGATGAATCTGCTCCTCACCCTAAAGCTGTCTGTCTGTTATTCATCAGAAAGCAGGTCGCAGTTCAGTGAGCAGAAGAAAAGATTTTAATAGAAGCTGTGCCAAGGGCTGTAATGCATCATTTTAGGGCCCTAATTACATTACAATGACAAATATCAATGGTGACAACAGCAATAACCTACATCCTTTAATGGCTATGCTGGAAAAGGAGTTTGGGCGCTGCGCCATCAGATTAGACTTGGTTTCAAAACACAGGCCATGAGAAGTGTGTGTGTCCACAGTATTACTGGCCTATAACTGAAGTCCGGTGGAAAGGCCTGTAAATAAATGATGCCTCTCTAAAGCCCGGTCCCATGGGACAAAAGAGGCAAAATTAGGTGACCGCGGAAGCAGACGTGTTTCTGAGGCAACTTTGGCTTTCCGTGCCAGGAACTGGCTGCCTGATTTTATGAAATCATACTTTTTCCTTCTCTTGCCTATTAGGTTGGTCATGAAAAACCCACTGGCCTGACGTCTCAGAGAAAAGAGAAGATCCTAAACTGGTTTTCAAACGCAGGGTTTTAAAAATCAGTATGAGTGCATAAATGTGAAGTAGACTTGTGTCTTATTTTGTGTCGGACTTTGTACCTTATGCGAAGAAGAATGTTTCTGAGCCCCCTCCAATGGCAGTAGGAATAGGTCTACGGAGATGCTACCCTGCGTCATCAGTACCTACACCTTCAGGTTTTAGGGTGGTGTATCAAGAGATGCACTCCAACTGGCTTCAGGCAGCTAACTTTTTCCCTCTTATTTTTTGTAGTAAACAATCAAGCTTGTTGCTGTGGTGTGTTACCCCGTACAGTTAATTGCAGAAACAGTTGGCAGTGTCAAGGCAGCGGGTACTTTGTGTTTACTACGTGAAAATGTCTGGTTTAAGTTTTTTTGGTACAGAACGTGTAACGTACCTTCCTACCATTTGTGCACGTGCGTGGTGTTTTCCTTCATGCCTTCCTGCTGCCTGTGGTCTCCAAAAGCAGGCAGTCCACGTCTCGGCCGCGCTGTGGCTCTGTGGTCTGCTGCTGCTCAGTAGGGCTGCCTCCCTGCCGCCCGGGCGTCGGGGGTGATGGAGCGTAACCGTACGCACACCCGCGCAACGGGGGACAAAGTGAAGCCTGTTTTAGTAAGGGACACCTGCCCTGGTGTAGCAAGGGCTTCTCAGCTTTGTTGTGGCTGCCCTAGCGGGCCTCTTGCCTCTCCGAGAAGTGCTGCTGGGGGACATCTGGGCATCTCTTGGAGCTGGAAGCGAGATGTTTTTTCTCCTCTGCAGGCTGAGCTGGGTGCTGTCTCCCTCAGCTCACTTTCCTGTGTACAGCATGAAAAGACGCGCTGTTCTGCAGGCCGGTGGGACTGATATCAAGAGGTTTATTACGGTTGTGCAACTGTTCATACTCCGTCACCTGTTTTCAGTTACTTACAGCTTTTTGGAAGATGCTTGTTAGCTTAACATTTCCCAGGCTCAGAGTGTGCCGGGGGTGAATTTTTGGCCTGGAGAGCAATAGAAGAGAAACATACTTCTTGTGTTGCAGGGTGGGGAGGGAAGTGATCCAAAGAAAAAACATCACAGTTGAAATAGCTGGGGTTGAGTACCTTAATTGAGAAGAAATGCCTCAGAGTGAGTTGAACAAAATTATTTTTGTTGACTGAGCTGTATTCTGGCTGAACTAGAATTTACGGGTTTGATGGAGAAGTCAGTAAAGTTTTACAGGCTGCGTTACTCAGGAGGTCAGATAAGACAATTGTAACGGTCCCTTCTGGCCTTAAAATCTATGAATCTACAAGCCTGTTAAAATTACATGCCGAGCTCCTGCGTGGCGCTTCGAGCCGGTTTTATTCTCATTTCCTAAGCAGTGCAGTAGAGGCATCCAGTGAAAGTAGCTGTGGAAGGAGAGTGGTCTCCTGCTGAGCACAGCCCAGGCAAAGGCTCCCCCCAGCAGCAGTGTGGGAGGTGGGTCAGGTTGTGGCAGGCATTTTAGGGATTTAGGGATGGGCAGGAGGAGTTTTACAGCAGAGGACTGCATTTTACTAAATGGCAGGTCAGAGGGGCTTCAGCTCAAGTCAGGACGGCAGCATTTTGAAGTTTTCTTTTCACATGGAAAAGCTTTGAAGAGCAGGATGTGTAGTTTTCTCTTTGGTTGTACAGCACACAGGAGATTCCTTTAAAAAAAAGAAAAAAAAAGGCAGCATGGCCGGGACTCAAAATGTGGAAATGACTAAACTAATGGTGCTTGAACCACTACAGCACAGGTACTTTGGAGCTGTGCATTATATTACGGTCTACAATTCCTTAATCAAATATTGTTTCTCCCTTAATGCTGTATTGGATCATGCAGCCTCTCTGGCTGAAGCTTAGATGCACAATTCTTGTCGCTTCCTGTGCTGCTCTGTGTACCAAGCAGTTCATAAATCTCTCTGTCAACTAGTATAGTGAACACTGTCTATTTGAAGGGATATTTAGGTTTTACATTGTGGGATATATGACATTATAGGCGTATGTAGACCTTTGAAATTAGCAGGTAATTTAGCTTTCTGGCAAACAGAACATATTCTTAAGTGTCCTTTACGGTACCTATACTGCCAAATAAAAAGAAAAGGTGTAGTAGGTGAATGTAAAGAATGCTTCAAAATGGACAACTTTAACATGAGGACTTGCATAAAAAGTGAAGAACAATGAGAAGATACTGGGACAGTGTAACATGGAAATTTCTCTATAAATAGCCTGCTGGAGTTTAGATGGATTTCAGAGAAATGAAGAAATAGTATTGCAAAGTGGCGTGTGTTAAGTCGAGTGTATCACAGCGTGCACAAGGGGGCAGAGTTAGTTTCACATGTACCCTTACCTCTAGCATACCCTGCGTTCTGGTTAGGCAGCTGTATAACCATAACATTCCTTGAACCCAGATTTATTTCATGAGTGGCTCTGGCTTTTTTACTGGTTGTTCTGAGCCTTTCTGTCCTGTAGGTTCTTTTCTAAGCGTTCGCAATTTAGGAGGCAGCATAGCAAAAAGGCTGGAAGGGTTGCTGTTAAAAGAAGGAAGCCTAAATTGCACAAGTTTGTATGTCTTCGTCATACAGTCAGTGACTTTGCAAGAGGAAGAGCATTCTGTCCTACCATATAATGAGGAACTGACCCCGGCTATAATTTATTACAAGAAAGTTACAATTTATTGTAAGAAAGTCTATGTGTATTTAAGTAGTCTGTTTCTGGAGCTGTAATTCTTGTGTTGTCTCTCCAGATCTCCTCCGTCTCTATTGAGATTTGCAGATTAAATACACAGAATAAGAATTGATCTCTGAGATGGAAATAAAACATTGTATATTATTCATTTCTGATCACAATTGCAACTGAAAGTAACTACTGTTAACCTTGGGTTTGATAGCTGTGTAAATATGACACAAGACTGCAGTATCCCTTTCTAAAATATGTGGTAGAATGATTATCAGTGAAGTTTTATGCTGTGTTGCTAATTTCCTCATGATATGCGGTGTTAGTATAGAAGTAATTGGTTTATTTGTTCCCTTCACTTACAGTGGCATTACTGTAATTTGAAATGATTCTTCTTTTTGCCTCTTAGGCAAGAGCTTTGTTCGATACACAGTATTTTTTGCTCACGTTTCTTGTTACATCTCCTGAAGATTTTTTTTTTAAATGCCCTTGATTGCATTATCAGAAGTAATTTTTCTTTGTGTCTGTTCTAAATTGTGTTTTTTAAGGAAAAATTTTTAGCTAGAAATTATTAACTTCCTAGGCATTGTTGAATTGATGTCCACATACTTTTGTTATTTTGACAATCTGTCCTGGGCAGAGGATGACTAGAGATGAAAAAAACCCAAGCAAATGTATCTTCTGTGTTCATGGGTGACCATCGCATCTGAGAATTTATATAATTGAACTTCTTTCTTTTTGTCACTTGCAGGCAGAAATTGTCAAGAGGCTGAACGCTATATGTGCACAAGTCATTCCCTTCCTGTCCCAAGAGGTACGTGGTCATTTGTACCGGTGCCGATCTGAACGGTTGCCTCACCGCATCTGTTACAAAAGTGGGACTTTGTGGCTGTTTCTTTATGAATCTCTTGGTGCTTGTAGATCACTTTCCACTGTGCTGTTATCACTGTAACGTTATTATCTTCTCCAAGTCCGTTATGATATCGTTTAAGCATATTTATGAAATGGAACGTGTTGTAATGTGCTGAGCAAAATTTTAGTTGTTTAAATATTTTG
Source organism: Rhinoptilus africanus (assembly GCA_013400135.1). NCBI lineage: Eukaryota > Metazoa > Chordata > Aves > Charadriiformes > Glareolidae > Rhinoptilus > Rhinoptilus africanus. The sequence goes on from VXBO01005900.1 coordinate 26,083, forward strand.
CTGTCATGTATAATGCAGCTTTTCTTACTAATATGACTTTGTTGGTCTGAAATCAGTGGTTAGCTTGCAAAAATGCTAGAAAGTTGTGATTGTGCTACATTCTTGGCAGCAGGCATTAAAGTTCGGCAGAAACTTCTATTTTGGTATACCGACTAGCGATATTCAACACAGCAGGCATAGAAATGCAGCTTTTTTTCTGCCTTTTTTTCTCTCTACATCCCAGATTACTTATTACCTTAAATCCTTTTATGTTTTCTGTGTATTTGGGGAATACAGACAGAAGATTGAAACTCACTGTAAGCTAATTTCTCTAAGCACTCATTTTCTCCAAATTATGATTTGCTGGTATTGTCTTGAGTGTAGTGTAGATAACTTCGAGGGGCACTGGGATTTGGGGGAGTTGGTGGGAGCTAGCGAGGGAGACTTGGAGCCACAGGCATGTGTGAAGTAAAATGAAAGCGTGTTCATGAAAGGAGGCCTCGGGTGCGTGGTGGTTTCCCTTGCCCACCCCGCTGGAGGAGAGGGGCTGGAGACTGGGTTCTGCTGGTGCAGACTGGCATCCATCTATTTAATGCACGGTTTCATTTCAGTAGAATCTCTAGCTGGGAAGTCAAAGCTGGAAGATGGGTTTCTGTGCATTGCATCCGTAAAAGATCATGCCTGAGAACATGCCGCGACGCTTTTTCCCACCTTTTCGGTTGTTCTATAAAGTGCTTTTTGAGAGTGCTGCCCATCCTGCTGCAAACGAGAGGCTGCGTGATGGGTGTTAGCATCCAGCTAATGCGCTGCGCGTCTGCATGCGCGTGTGCGTCTGTGTGTGTCTGAAATGAGAATAAACCTATCAAAACTAGAACCTGACAATGTTCGTGAGTGCTGCTGTACTCTCTGCTTATAAAGATGGATTTGTGGAAACTAAATGATGTGTAATGATCTACTTACATCACTGGGGGAACAGAATTCAGGTCCTGCGTGGATCTGAAATGAATAGCTGTTGAGTTTGTACTTTGACTGCTACAGAATCTCTATACATGTGGTTACAGGGTTTTATTTGCTGTGCAGGAATAGCATAGCATATAAAAACGAGGTGTAAAGCTGATTCATACTCATGCTAAAATGAGCACTAAAATGACACAATTTTGTAACAAAAGCAGGGGTGAGTACTTGGCAGGCAAAGCTATGATCTTGGCAAAGACATAGGATCAGCATTTCCACAACAGAGACGTCTTTAGACTATGCGATACCATGTTTAGAATCTTTGCACCAGTTTACTACTGCTGCTACTGGTACTGCTATTTTCAGCTGAAATGCTAAAAAAATTTTCTTACCCTACACAAGTAAGTCACACTGCTCTGTTTGCTCTGCTTCCACAAACCCACCCCATGTGCACTCTTGGAGTAGTTGTTTCTTGCTAATTAGACAAGCAAAGGGATTACATGGGCTCAGAATACATTTGAAGAAAGATGTGTTTGATTCACAGTGATTGATAGATTTTGGCTTTTAATTTTGGAAACCCTAGTCTCCACCTCTTCTACATGCTCATGTGGAATTAAGATAAAAGAAAAGGAAAAAAAAAAGAAAAAAAAATGCTGTCAGGTTTTTGAGCTTTGATGTTAGTGGCATCCCACTCAGGTGAGCACCGGCCCTGTCCTTTTTCTCTGCTCCATATGCATCGTGCTCTCCTGTCCCTGGAGCTGAATTGCCCTGGAGTCACTCTCATGAAAGGTGATACTGGTACAATTTAAGTCCCTGCCTTAGAGGGAGGAGGCCCTGTGAAGGCTGTGCATTGTACTTCCTTCTTTTCTTCCATCGAGAAGAATCTCCCATGTGCTCACACGCCGTAACTTGGGAACTGCAAGCCAAGGGCTCATAGTTTAACCAGTCACTGTTCAGCAATCTCCTGGCCATCAAGCTAGGCATGGAGAGCATTTTTAAAGTCATTCTGGACTTGGCCATTGCAGTAGCATGTCATTAATACACTAGTTGTAAGATGTACATACGGAGACAACTGACATAATCCAGATTGTAAATTTAGAAAATGGTAGTGTCCCATTTCTGTCATGGGTACAGCACTACCCAGTGTAAGCACTTAAGCACACCAGCATCAGTATGCTCAATGACTGCTGTTTACTTCTTTAGGCTTCAGATCAGAGCTTTGAGTTAAGCAGTTTTATATATCAAAACAGCTCTCGCACAGCTTCTGTGCTGGTGAGCCTCTACTTTTTAAATCTGTGGCCCATAAAGTTTCCTTCACCTTTTTGCATATCTCATTTACCAAGTCTTGCACCTCCTCCTCTGTGCATGTTGCACGATGCCAAAGCTCTTTGGGCTATGGAGGAGATGGAGAGGTCAAAAAAAGTTCACAACTTCAGTGTTTTTAAGTGCATTGACAAAGACAAAAGGGAGCACTTCCAAAAAGCCAGTGTACAGATTCGTCTTGCATGGAGGCAAGTGTGCTTTTTAGTTCACCTAGCAAGAAGGGAAGGGGATTAGACAGCAGAGAGGGACTGAAAGGGGAAGCACAAAAAAATTTTCACGTGTCTTGACAGTGTCACTGATAGTGATAGTTTCCATGTTGGGGTTAGGAAAATCTTGGTAATTGTTTGACCTCTGTTAGTAGAAACGCTTATTTAAATCAGTTTATATTGGCATATGCTAATGAGGCAAAAGAGAACTGATTTGAGTATTCTGCTAGTCTTGGTTTCTGATGTGTGTCTTTAAAAAGTGAGTGTCTTAATGGAAGCCTCTTTATTTCATAATCTAGATTAATAGAGAATTGAATTGCAGCATGCTTTTGCTGTTTATGCATTTTGCATACAGTCTAATTGTGGAGTAGTGGCTGAAAAATGTGATCAGGCTCCTTTGTATTGTGCCTGAGGGAAAAATGAACAAAATACAGTGGTTACATGCACTGATGGCAACATTATTGCCTCATAATAGCACCAGGTTAACTTGTCTTATTGCTTGTTAACTTTGTAAGGAATCAATGGCTTGTAATAACTCACTTAGAAGTAAGAAATTGTGGCCAAAATCACTAGAGATCTCATGAAAAGGATGCAATTATAATACATCACCCTACTGTCTACTAGTGCATGTTTTGTTTCAGCAGGCAATGCAGTAAAGTATTCAGGAAGTTCTCTAGGCTTCAGTCAGTTTTACTGTGCTGTATGTCATCTAAGCATATATTGAAAATAAAGTTCCTGGCCTGCCTAAATGCGCAGGCAACTGGTACCTTGTTTTCACATTGACTCTGACTTAGGCAAACTGAAAAACAGCACCAAGAGATACAAGCTTCCCATGTTGATAGGAGTGACTTTGTGATGGAGGCATGAGATGGACCTCAGGGGTTATGTGTGTTCAATTTCTGCTGGGGTTGCAGGCTTCCTGGGTTGCAACAGTCATTTGCCACCTCCCTGTGATGTTGTGAGATACCAGTGTGATCAAGTAGTTCCTATTGCATAAGGTGAAGGGGGTGCCTGCAAGGGTGTAGGTAAATACTTGAGAGGTTGTTACGACTCAGCTGGTGTAGTCTTGATCTGCTGCAGCTGGTGTAGATAGTTTGATGTTCACATCATCGAATGATGTAGCCAGTGAGATGCAATTCATTTTGCGTCTAAAGCCGTAGATCATGCCCCTGCTGATTTCTGCTTCTTCTCCACTGAATATGCCATCTGCAGCGCAGTGTGATGCTTGCACAACCCTGTGGCTTTCGAGTTGGGGTTGGTTCCTGTCTGGTCAAAGTGGTGTATGTGGGTGGCTGCAAGCTGTGGCTATCGTTGTGGGGCCCTGTGGGCTATCGAGTGCTGAATGACCTCATGTGCTGCATAGTGGTATTTGTTTAGCGTGCCTGGAGGTACCCATATACCACTGCTACCCTATTTTGAGTAAATACTGTCTGTCTTTATATTCATGAGACACATGCAAGCTGGCTGATTTACAGCTAGCGATGTACTTCTAACAACCTGGAACTCAGCACAACCTGCAAAAGTTGCTTGAGAAGTCAAACAAATGTTTATGGTATTGTCCCATGTCAGCTTCCGCGTAAGCATTACTTAGGCTGGAGGAGGCTCTAATAAACTTTTTTCAGAAGGTGTACTGCCTGTTCCGACTGCCAGTGAACTAGCTAATAACAAGCTACAAGGATTGCTCTGTAATAGGGATCTTCAGTTCCCTGTGCAAGATAAAGTGGTCAAATAGAAGTACAATAAAATACCAAGCACTGACATGCACAAACAAACATACAAACAGGAAATGCTGCATGCAGTCTTTATTAGTTGATAGTTCTCATTTTACAGGATAGATATGGGCCATAATGTGCTTGCTCTTCTCTGTATGTACATTCCCTAGAGGTGCTTCTAAAGTTCACTAAATTTGGATGAAGAGCATGAGATCCATTCTATAGAAGCAGAGCAGGAGTCCTTACGTGCTGTTCAAACAGAAGTAGTTGTTGGTCATAGAGACGTGAGAGGCTGAGAAGACAAAATTATTTCCGCCCGTCTTGCCCCAGACTAGAGCTGAAACTGTAAGTACAAGGAAGCTGTGAGATATCCATAATCCTTCTACCAAGGAAGGCATTTTATTAGCAATTTATGCATATATTGTACTGTTAATAATACTCCCACGTTTTTACAGAGTGGTTAGTATATCATGTTTGAGTTACAGTGTCTGGGTGCAGCGAACCTGCTGGTCCCTTTTATTTTCTTAAGTGTGTGCTGTTCTCCATGGTGAAATGTGTGTTTGCTCTCTGGTTCCCAGTAGTGTTCTTGGCGTGGCCTCGTCTCATTGTGCTGTCTCTAGATGAGGCTTTTCAGAATGGCTGGCACTGCTGTAGCCTCTAAGGAAGACCAGGTCCGTACTCCCTCTGAACAGATGATATAACAACAAAATACTATGGATAAAACCTAGCAGAGCCCACTTGCTTCTGCAAACTGAATTGTCCATTGAGTTTTGCTTTGGGTGTTGCTGGTGGGACTGGAGACAGGCTGGAATGAGGTGGTTTTTTTACCACCGGCATCCGTGCGTGAGCACCAGGGGGAATTTCGGCCACTCAGTTGTTGTCACCACGGCTCCTGGGCCATTAGGAGCTGGAGGAGCTCTGAGATGGTATAAAAAACACAGGTATTTTCCACCATGCTGCTAATGCCTGTGTGGGAGCCAGGGCCAGGTGGCAAGACAGTGTGGTGAGACAAGGTGATGGTGAAAAAGTCTTCAGCCTTCCTGTGGTCTCTGTTGCTGCTGTCCACCGTGAGACCGGAAGGAGGTGATTTTCCGAAACAAGGCAAGTGCAGACACACCGCTTATTACGGAAAGCAGAAAGGGGTGAAGAGAAGAGACAGGGAAGAAGTTAAAAAGGAGAAATGATACCAGTCTGTGTGACAGGCGGGGCAGGGTATTGAGTTCATTGCTCTGGCCTGTTAAATGCAATGCAAAATACTGTTTTCCCATAACTGAAGAAAATGGGTCTGTCATTTGCTTGTGTGCACAGAGGAAGGCGAGCATTAAATGTGTGTGAAAGCTGCAACCCTGTGTCTATATTTGGTTGGGAAAAAAGTAACCTTTTTTTTTTTTTTTTTTCCCTCCTCATGTTGTCGCTGGTTTTGCTTGGCTGTGTGATCACTTGATGGGCAGGCTAATGTTTACTGCTCGCTTTTAACATAATGCTGCTTGTTACCGGGGCGCTGGCCGGGGAAGGCGTTCAGGCAGCCGGTAAGCATCGGAGCCCATCCATCTCTGGGTACCAGCGATGGCTGGGGCGGCCGGATGCCATCCCTGGTGTCCACTCAGGCTCCTCTGCGTGTAGAGTCCTCCACCCATTACCAGAGCCAGGGTCGGTAACATGGAGCCCTCCACCATGTTACCGGAGCCAGGGTTGGTAACGTGGAGCACCCCACTCGCCCCAGGTTCAGGAACGCCTGGGAGCAGCCAGTGGGCTCTGCCGGGCCACAGGGTGACTCTGCACCCACTGGAGTGTGGGGCTTGTGCCTGTGACTGGAGGTAGCCCCAGGTTCCCCCGTGGGGATTTTGGGGAGCTGAGCAGGGAGATTGCTGTGGCTGGGTGGAAATGAAGTGATGCAGAGTCTAATTACAGACCATCTATTTTGGGTCTTTTGCATACTATGCCACTGAAGATTAAATCAATGTTAACGCAGCTAGCAATGCACGAGTTTTAATAGTCTGTACTGTACCTAATTTAGGTTCAGCTTTACAAGGCCCATGGGTTTTCTCTTCTCTGTGAAGGTTTGATCCCAAACCTATTAGAATCAATGAAAGATGCCTTGTGTGGATGCTTAGGGAATTTCTGTCTTATAGCGCTTTCCAGCAGAAATCTTAAGGTGAGATTTTGGTACCCTACCCCTCCACCTTGTCTTCCCGTCACCTGGGAGAAAAATAATGTTTTTCACAAATACTTCTCAGAGCCACTCTTTGTATTGCTGTAAAGGAAAAGAAAACATTCAAACTCTTGTGGACTTGACTTATTTCTCCAAAAGCTGGAGGAATATTGACGTAAATTCTACAATAACTTTGATGTTTTCAGGCTGGCTTTGTGTAGGTCCCTCAAGTTTTTTTCTTATCTTGCCTGTAGCCCTTGGAACAGGATTTAAGTAAATGGGTATTGGAGTTGAACACTTATATATACAAATCAAGAGCTACGTCGCTTTCTTAACCTCAGTGTAAAAAACATTGCTTAGGAAATGGTAGGAAAGTAAAGACAACTTTAAACTTCTTAGTAAATTATTTTATTTTATTTTTAGTAATTGTGAAGATTTTTAAAACCCCTTTTTGGGGCTTTTTCTTTGGATGATTTGATCAAAAATGCTGTGACCCATACCTGGTGTGTCTGACCTCCACCAGAAAATGGTGGTGTAATTTTTACGATCACCCCATTGCCATACAGAGCCACATGTTACTGGGCTTTCAGCTACAGAATCAATGAAAGCTGTACCTCTCCTTAACATGTGATGACCTGGAGATGATAACACATCGTCAGGAACTTGAGGCTTGAGTGTCATAACTTTGTTTTTACTGGTGATCTGTGAGGGTGATACACCACTGCATTTTTTATTTTATTTTTTTTTTTCTGAATGCCAAGAACACATTTGCTCATGTTTCGCCTGCTTTTTGTCCTTTATATTGTCTGCTTATAAGTGACAGATTTGGTTTATGTTAGCACTGTAGCTTTACAAAACTCTAAATGGGACTGCTGTGATTCTGTTTGCAGCAGTATGTTATTTGCTCTCCTGGCATTTGCTTTATTTAATTCCTCTTTGCTTAAAAACAAACAAACCTTAAAACCATTTTCTTCCTTCCGGGAGTGTTTCCAAATTGCCTCCTTCATTATTTGCATTTATCCATTTTTCTTAGTTGAGGTCAGCATTTCTTACAGTTACGGGTAGATTTTTAGGCTTGCTTTTCTTCACCCCGAAGGCTTTTATGGGAGAGAGTTTATAAGAGGAAATGCTATTTTTATTTGTGCGTTGCACCGAGAACCGGCAAATCTGAGACTGCTGAGCCCTCAAGGTAGCAAAGCCCTTCCTTACAGCTCCCTCTCCCAGCGGGGCTCAGGGTGCTGCCTGGGCATCTTTATGATGCTCTTCACCTGCTCTTGGTGTTGGAAGAAGTCTTGAGGGTGTGGGTTTGTCTAAAAACGTTATTTTATGCAGCTTTCTGCCCCTGGTAAGGCCGCATGGGATGTGTTTCTGCATGGTCAGTACCTTGGCTCCTCTCTGCCCATGTATGCAGCCATGGGGGGCAAAGCAGAGGCTTTAAGAGCGCGCCTCTGCCCTTAAACTTTGTGCCAAAGAACAGCTAGATGTTGGTTTCAATACAGAGCTGATGTTTCATCGTTAGGGTTTCAGCAGCCCTTGGGGGAGGCAAGAGCTCATTCCTCTCCCGCTTCAACCTGTGGCTGTAAATCAAAGAGACTCACTCCCAGAGCCAACCCACTCACTGTTCTCCCTGAACACCTTCCTTGCACCAATTTGTTGCACGTGAACCTGATCCTGTGAAGCTGCTTTTGTAGATTAATTTGCTACTGGTGGAGCTCTCAACAGCCACGGATCTGTTTGCAAGATGAGGACCTTATTTTATTTGTAGTTGATGTTTTCAAATAAATATCAGTTTTCAGCATACAGCAATTTTGCATTTACTGCAGGAATACAGTATCACTCAAACTGAGATAATATAACCACTGAAGCTTGTAAACTGTGCTGTTAATTAGACCATGTGTTTTTGATGGACTTTTTAAAGCTATTAAAATTTACATGTTGGGGATTGAAATAATTAGTTCTCTTTCACGTGTTTGACAGAATTGTGAATGGCATTTTAAATTTCTTTCTTACGGTTGAGCTGCTTTGATACGTACCTAGAAGGAGAATCTGTATATCCTTCAGTGATGCAGGTGCCATGCGCTTGTTGAAAATACATACCCTTCTTTTTCAGTATGCTTTAAAAAAAAAACCAAACAAAAAGTTTCCTTAGCTGTAAGGAAAGTGGCTTGCATTTTAAGTTGGCGTGCAAATTCAAGAGCACACTGTGCTGATGAACAAAAGAAAGACGGTTCCTTGTTTAGCCAGGCTGTAAAATAGCTATTTGGGGACTGAAGGTGTAATTCCTGGCAAGTAATAGCATAAAGAAGTCCTCCCCTTACCTGATACTCTTGCAGATCAACACAGAATGTGACTGCCTCTTGGAGACGAGTTATTTCAAGCCCTGCATGTGTTTGAAAAGCAAGGAAAAAAGATAAAAGGAAGCATCTGTACTTCATAATTTATAAAATAAATAATTTTGTTCTGTTTCTGATCCTCATTTACAGCACCAGCAACAAGTGGTGCAGGCTGTGGAGCGTGCCAAGCAAGTGACCATGGCAGAACTGAATGCAATCATTGGGGTATGTGGTCTTTCCGTTTTAGCTCTAATAGTGTTTGTAAATAGCTTTGCTTTTCCATTCTCTCTTGTATGAACTTATTTCCATCAGTTGGGCAGAAGATGTGGGCAGTTCAGTAGCTTGATCTTCATAAAAGCTGGCTACTACATGAAAACTTTTGCTTGCACTATGCGGAGAAGACCTAACGGGGTAATTAATGTCTGTGCTGTATCCATTCCCTGGAGCTGGGTCAGCATCTGGGTTTTTTTGCTGACCTTTTTAAGTAACATTGCTTCTATTGCATACTGCATGCTAGTCCGCTTCTGCAGCCACCGTAACAGGGAGCCGTCAGTCTGTGCTTTAGGACGGCTTTTCACATCCCTGCTGCCCACATCTTTTTCTGGGTGGTGGCTCAAGACTGTAAATATTCACCACACTTCATATTTTTAGATTGAAAAATAGCCGATACTTTAAAAAAAACAAAACAAAACCCAAAACCAAGTAACAGCCGACCAAAACTGACAGCAAAACGACTCGTCACCAATGCTGTCATAGACTCCCTGCTCCTACTCGTCTAAAGATACGGGTGTGCGGAGCCTCCCCTGTAAAAGCTTTACTGCCGGTGGCATTAGCCTGGTATAGCAGTCCTGTGAAGTTTTATGGGTGTGGGCAGCCACAGTGTTTCCGTTTGACAACTGGAGAGGAAAGGCATAACAAGGAAAGCTGTGGCTGTTCACACTACATAAAATAAAGGTGAGAAGTCATAGCTTAATAGCACATTATTCACATGTATAATTATGCAGCTGGTGCAAGCAGTTGTTTAAGTTATTCTAATGAAGACACTACAACTGTACTTCCCATCTTCTGCGCCCTCCCAAATGCTTTTTCTTTTGTGTATAGATTATACATAAAAGTCTTTTCCTTTTTTTTATTCAGTGTATCAAACACACTTTGAAATGCTAATTATTCCATTTACTTTCATTAAAATTCAAATTGCTGAGTGAAGATGTGGATAAGGGTCGCCGAATAATCAATCTGAAGTGAAGATATTGCTTCAATTATGCCTCTGTCTTTTAACAAGGAAATCAGGACTCTCTGATCATTGCTGATGGCAGTGTAGAGCAGCGGTCTGATTGTAGCTTGTTTTTAATAGGCTGTTTCTAACTCTATTTTGTATCCCTCTGACCACAAGAAAACACTGGTAGTCAATTAGAAGATATAAATGGAAAAGAGTAACCTTTATTTCCTCTGAAGTGCCCGTTAGAAAGAAGGGGGTGAATCGGAGCGAGTCGTGTAGAATCATGAATAACATTTGTTGTACGTCTTTTACGCTCCAGTGGGGAGAGTGGGAGATGAATAATTTCCCAATTAGTTTTCATTACCTAACCAAAAAATATTGCCTTCTATTAACATTCTTTGCATAAAGTAAGTAGCTAAAGGTTGGCTTCTTTGTTAAAGAAGTTTTTATATGTGTGCTGCATGTGTGTATGTAGGGTGTGTATACATGTGCACGTAACATTTTGTGTTTGTGTGCGTGTGCACACACGTGTATGAATACTTCATGGTCTGTCTACGTTTTTGCCATTCACCTTTGTATGTATGAGGGAGACTGCAAAAAGCAATTTGCTCTCTAGTAAAGAATAAGTTGATTGGTGTAAAGTATGTGATGTTATAGATACTGGCTGTTGCGCTTGTTATTTAAGTTTATCCTGCCTTCACGAACCACTAAACCACACAGAATAAGTACAGACTAGACACTTGTCTGGGAGCCTGGCAGGAACTTCTGTTGGTGTTACCCCACCAGACAGAAGGAAATTTTCTGTTTTGTTTGTTGCTGTCTGAATTTATCTCCTCAAGTCAATTGAAATGCTGTTGCCTCAAATTTTCATAACTTCTAAATTTTGATTTTGTGTGTTATAATGGGACAGCTCTCACCTCCCTCACAAGACTGGTTTTTACTTTGCTCTGTTGCCTTTTTTCACTCTCCTGTTTTATGTTGACTTAGGAAGTGCTGTTTGACCCTTTCTTTAGTTTTAGAGAAACAGGAGCAATATGGACTGAAAATTTAGTGTTCATCAGGTTTAAAGAGAAGTAATCTAACCCAATTTTTAAGAGATTAATTGGAAAAATGAATGAAATAAATAGGATAGCAAGTTATCAAAAAAGCTTAAGTTCTGGTTGCATGAATACCCACAGTAATGTTATGTCTACACTTTGAAAAAATGTAGCATGGGACTAAAAAAGGCTTGTCAAGTGAATACCAATGTAAAGTGAATACTAATAAAAATAAAACAACATAGTTAGAAATCACGGCTTTTCTTTTTCTCCAATTATGTTGTCTTATATTATTTTTCTGTTTGAAAAGCTGACAGAGTTTGTGTTTTTTTAACTTGGGGATATTTTAAAAGCTTCCGAAGTTTGTTTGCTCTCTACGGTTTTTAAAAATACATCTTTTAGTTACCTGTTGAGCTACGTATTAAGTGAAGACAGAGCAGTATTTGAGTTTTTGAAATACAACTGTAGGTTAAGTTTCTCTGTGCTTTGGGGTGCCCTATTCAATTCACCTCACTCATGTCAAACCCCTTTGGTTCGAACGGAAGAAACCTGTGTTAAGTTTAAAATGGATTTTACCAGAACGGAGGATGGCACAAGAAAAGAATCAAATGTGTGCAAATCATGTCTCTGTGTTTCACATGTATATATTTTTGTATGAATGTGCTCTGATTTAATGGAATCTGATGAAGCACCTTTTAACTTTGCAATATTATTCTATCTTCATTGGTAAATGAACCAAATCACTGATCCGTGCAGTTTAAATGCAAAATACTGAAGTGAGCCTGGAACCCGGAGAGACTGCTTGTTCTCCTGACAATAAACTAGTTGTGTTTAATGGAATGAAACGCAGTTATAATGACTTCTTTCACAGGTCATGTTCAGTTTAAAACTGTTGACGGGCTGAAACAAGTTAAATATCATTTATCTTCTTTGGGAGAAATGCAGAGAGAAAAACTAAACCAAAGCTAGGTATCATAAGCATGCCGCAGGACTGTAAATCTGCAGGCATCCAGGCTCCGCATCTGGTGTTTGCCATGGATGCTATGGTACGGCATTCTTACTCAGAGCAATTTGTAGTGCACATCCAGAGCTCCTTTCCAGGTTGGGTGTATTGGGATGAGCAGTGTCATATATCCCGTTGATCTTGTCGTGTGTCATAGCTGCCGTGTTTTTAAATTATAATCTGCAAGATCACACTGTTGGAACAACACCACACAAATTGTAGCCTTAAATCAGTAATATGATCTAATTAGGAAAGATGTTTTCATTTCCTGTATTATTGAGTCATCTAACTCTCCTAAAATGTTTGGGCTTGGTTTTTGGTGTGTTTTGTTTTTTGTTTTTTTTACATCCATTGTAGTATATAATGGGAGCATGCTGTGTGAGTGTGGTTACGTTTTAATAAGGGAACCAGGGAATCAACTTGTAACTTTATAAGAATTTTATCAGAGTCTATTTTTTTCCCCCTCCTTTTTAAAATAGTCAGTTTTCAACTGCAGCTGGGTAGTAAGGCAGAAATGGAGGCTACTTGCTTGTGTGCCTGTTTATCACACGGAGAGAGATAAATGTACCAAAAACTTAAGAACAGGTATGTGATGGTGTTCAAAGAAAATGCAGTTTAGCACAAGAAATGCTGAACCTCAATTTTTAGCAGTGACATTTTAATGATAGGAAGTCTGCAAAATTATTTGCCATCAATTGTGAAGGCAATAACAAGCCTTGGTGGTTTTTCACACCCTCTGTGTTAAGTGCTTTCAGAATGACAGCGTAAACTGTGTTGGAGAACTCCAAGGAAGTAAAACTGATTAAAATGTTCATGCTTGAATGGTGCTGATGGAATAGTTCATTTGGACTTTCTCTACCTCCTGCAGCTCAAGCTGAAATATTAAAATTCAGTGGATTTAAATCTCTCTCCCCTCAGCTCAGGAAAAAAACATTACATTTTAATAGGTTTTAAACTCATAATTCATTGGTTTGGAGCAGCACTATTAAATCTATTTAAATATTACTTGTATTACTAAGGAAATGATTTAAATTATTTTTCCTTTACCGTTCTATACATCTTGAGTGAAAAAAAAAAAGGCTTTGGTTTAATTTTTAAGCATTTTGTTTTATTGTGTCACTTTTATTATCTTCTTTAAAAACAAGCAAATGGCAGTTACTGGAAGAAAGCATTCCTTCTGTATTGTTACGTATAATCATCAAACTATAAAGTTCCTTCTTTAATACACTGCTTGTCACAATTTCTGCCCTGCGTTTGAGGCTGAGGTGCTTGTTTGACCCATCTCGAAAGGCGTGTAATTTTTGGTTGCTTTCAAGCGAGTAGTCCATTTTACAGCTGTGGAGAACAACACCTGCTTTGTTAAAATAGCGGTATGCCGTCACAGGCACGGAAACCTTTGAAAGCAGTGCGGTGCAGGTGAGTGCACAGGGATTGTAATGAAAACTTGGCATCAGCGCATGCTGCCGCTGCTGTGGCACGACGAGTCCAGGTCTCCTGCCGCCAGGCGCCAACGTGCCTTTTTGCATGGATGTTTAACGTCCAGAGGCATCTCCCCACTCCTCACAGAGGGTGAGTTGTTTGTCATAGGATCATACAATGTGTTGGGTTGGAAGGGACCTTTAAAGGCCATCTAGTCCAACCCCCCTGCAGTCAGCAGGGACATCTTCAACTAGATCAGGTTGCTCGGAGCCTCATCAAGCNCAATGCAGCCCAGTATCTTTGTGTGTGCTTGCACTGTGAGGAAGAGCAACAGGTTTTTGGTTGAAGCAGTGCAGCTTGAGGGGGAGCATTTTGATTCCAGTTTGTACGGCAAAGTTGTTCCTGCCAAGGAACGGGAGCTTCAGGGAGGATGGGGAAGGGCAGTAGAATGAACAAATATGTTGTAGCACGGGGGCAACAGTCACTTGTCTCTCTGCCCCTTCCATATTGCTTGTTCAAAGGCGTGTTAAGTGGTGGTTGAAGCTTAAATGCTGTAAAACAAGCTGTCCACCTGCTGTATGTTGTACACAGGTTGTGACAGTGGGAAGGTGGCAGAGGAGGTTGACTTGACAGGTATGTGCTTTGAGCTGTGTTTATTTGAGTAACCTAAAAAAATGCTGAAATTTGTTCCTGCCCGCTTAATTACTCTTGTTTGCTCTTTGTATGTTGAGGATTTGTGATGACAGTGGTCCTGAAAATTTTTTGATGCGGTCTAGCGCCTGAAATTGAGATGTAGAAGGAATTGTAGATACAGAAAGCTGTTGGGTGAACACTTTTGGGTTTGAATTATTTATCTGAAGTCTGACTAGGTTAAAGACACCTTGTTTTTTGGAGGAAAGAGGTCTTTTGTAGGGATTTTTCTTCTTCTCCTCTTATTCCCAGGTGCCAGCTTCAGAGAGCTTTGCAGGAGAGGCATAATTTAAATAAGTTTCTTTCATATGCAGCATTATCCTGATTTAAAGAAGCAGAAGATATTTTTTAGAGATATTTGAGGGAAATAATTAGAATGTAAATAATTCCAGGTTCCATACTTACTGAAAAAAATGCTCAGAGGATGTGTTTTAAATACTGCTGCTACACTTAGAACGTGCTGCCGCTGTTTTCCTCTTTTCCTCCTTTTTTCAGTAGCTGTGGTAGCTACTGAATTTATATTGGTCCATCACTATATAAGCAGTCAGTAACATTGCAGTGTGAAGTGCAGACCACTTACTACTTCTCGCTGCCAATATGCTGATGCCAGAGGCCCTGCTCGTTATGCTTAAGTTGGTGTGTGTGATGTGAGTGTTACGGCTCACACACTGTATCTGATCAGGCAGGCGAGCTGATTGCTGCCCCTGTGTTCCTCAAGGTTTTCCAAACTCTGGCACCAAAACTATGTGGCCACCGTATCTTTTTTTTTTTTTTTTAATTAGGATTAATCAGTGCAGATATGAGGACTCCTACGAGAATTTTCCTCATGTTAAACAGCATGAACATACGCAATATTTTATTTATGACTTATTTTTGTATTCTCTCACTTCACATGCAGTAGACATGAGAAAATGCTGTTGCCAAGGTGGTCTGTACTCCACCAAATACAGATTTGCCATACTCCATCAGACTCGTGGTCCATTATGTGCTATATATTGCCTTCAGTGATGGCCTTATACTGGTGCTTTGGAAAAGAAGAAGAAGTGTATAAAGGATCTGTTTGGTTTTGAAGTATTGTGAAGGCAAGGGTTTCCCAAAAATGCTTCATTGCAAAATCAGCAATGTTTATGTATTCAGTGGAGATGTAGCCCATTTAAATAGGCACTCTTACTGTACAGTATAGCCAAAAGACAGTTATTATTGGGTCATGGTTTCATACCACAAAGTTCTATTATCACTCCTAAACAGGGTTGTGTATTTGTCATCTAGACATCTTCCCAACCACTGGGGACCAGGACTCTATACAGTGGATGAGTTAAGCTTTTGCTTTTCTTCAGTTATGTGAGTCTTCGAGTTTCACAGACACGTCCTTAGTATATGAATGCATCACAAGCACTGATGAACTTACTCCAGTAATGTTTCTGAAAAAAGGGAGTACTGGTTTCCCTCTTCTACCTTTGGAAGAGGCTGAGGCAAACAGAACAGGTAGTCCTTACACAGTCTCGGGGCTGCAACTTAAGTTCAGGTGATTTGATCCATGTCAAGATCTTCCTTTATCAAAGCTGCTTTAACTGGGAAACTGCACTAAAGCAAGAAATCACTTTAAATTTCAGTTATTTGATTAATGGGCATGACATTAAAGAGACTGAACACTTCACCTCTCAGTGAAATCTGCTTGGAGAGAGATAATGGTATCCACATGTCCTAACACCTCATGTTGACCTGTGGGAAGAGGCTGCTCACCACTGAGAAGAGCACAGGGACAGAGCTGCACCAGAAATGTCAGTCTCTAAAGATGCAGAATCCAAGCAATCCAGGTTTTTATCCCAAGCAAAGGCAATTTGCTGAAGTCCAACACAGGGTGTGCTTGTGTGTTGTAAGCATGACGAAACGTAGTGTTGGTACTTAGAGAGTTGTGGAGTCTGTGCTTCTCGGTAATTGCTATCCAGAGATTTGACTTGTTAAGGATTGACTTTAAAAGATGCCTTAAAGAAATGCACGTGTCAGATGCATGTTATGCAATCTCTCTTATGCTAAGACTACATGGCTCTTAGACTATACCTTGTTAGGAAGCTTAGAATTGAATTATAGTTGCCACATTAAAAGCTCTGGTGAAAGACTTGCTTATAAATTTAGCAACTCAGATCTCTCTGTAACCAGTGGCTTTACTTAACTTTTCTTCTAGCTTTTATTGTTTGATTTGTTACACATCTCAGATGGTACCTTTTTCACTTTTCAGTCATATTTATGTAGCCCAGGTTTCAGAAACTTTTTCATGTGAGGACCCTATAAGAAGGTTATTTAGGACTCTGCTGGGAAAAGTGCATAGGCATTGCTCTCATTTTCTAGTTCTAAAGAAAAAAACCAAGATTTTACAAAGTCACAACAGGACTCCGTTCTCCAACAGAGGAGAGAAGATACCTTCCCAGCGCCCATGGGTAGGACGTGAGTAGAGCACTTGGTAAATAAGGTACTTGAACCAGTGTGCACCTACCTATCCAGAGCTGATTTTTGCCATCTGTTCACCTGTAACAGAAGACACGCTGTCATTGTTGCCCTTTTCTCTGCAGTGGTCTTTGTGAAAAAGTTTTGAAGTGGTTTGGTATGTGTGGCACGTTTCACACCACTAGCACTCTGTTTGGTAAGACCTTGATCTTAGTTGAGTTTGGTGCTTTCTGCCTTCTTCTGCAGGAGATACAGATTTTACTTTTCTTTAGCTAGCAGTTGATGGCGGAGAAAGGAGGCGAGGAGAGCTTAAGTGGCATGATTTATGCAAGAATTTCTATTATGCAAGAATTTTTATTAAGTGATAGTAGAAAGTGGTTCTAAAAGAGCCTAATTCTTCCTCCCTCTGCCCCCAGTGTGAAATGGAGATGGAGAGGAGTCCTGCATGCAGAAGAGGGAACTACTGAACTCCAGGATTCTGGGGGAAGGTGCACTTGGCCTCTTGAAGGGCACTAGGTTTTTCCTTTATTAAAATGCTGGTCTTTTTTACCACAAATCTTTTATTTGCTAGTGGGTTGTATTAATTTTTTTGTTACTTTTGTCCTCCTGTCTACGCTGTTTCACTGAGTGAAAAATAGTCGTAAGGGGGGAAGTGAGGACAAATGGTGAAACATGTATCCTGACAGATGTTCCTATATATATGATTAAGAACGGAAATGTGCTCTGCATATATTGCCTTTCATCCCACAATATGATTCGGGAGATGACTTTTTGTTCCTAGATCACTTAAAAGATCTTTGAGGCAATTTGTAGATACATGATTCTGATCGTTTCTTTGTTATTTATGTAGGAGTTCTAAATGCTCCCCTTCTCATTAATGACAGCTATTGATTTTTTCCTTCCCGCCCTAGTTTTCTCAGTGGAGCTTGCTTTCCTCCTGTAGAATTAGCATCCTTAAGGGCAGAAATTACTGAGTCTCAGAGTAAGAAGCTTGGCATTTGCCCCCCCCCCTTTTTTTTCTTAAAGTATTATTGTTGGTCTCCTTCTTATTCTCTCTCACTTTTTATTGTTCTTCATTCTTTTTCCTAGATTTTGTCTAACCTGTGCATCCATTCCCCTTTGGGAACAGAAACCGTGTCTGTGTTTCCCAGTAGATCAGCTGCGTGTGAGTGTTTAGAGTTCCCACCAATCTCTGATACCTTTCTTTCACAGTGGGCACATTCCTCTGCAAACTGATCTCTCTCCCTTTAAAGCGTAAGGATAGTAGGTTGCTCTACACTACATCAGTACCACAGTCTTTTTATGGTAAACCAGTCATACGATATATATGCATATAGCTCCAGGACCATTCCACTGGAGGAACTACTGCAAGACTCTTCGTAGGCTGTTTTGCCGTGTTGTATCTTGACGTGGGAAAAACCTGTTTTGTGGTGGTATGCCAGCAGAGAGAGAACTGTACGAAGGAAGTACAAAGAGTGCACAGCATGTCAGGGGTGTGAAAGGCATGATAGATAAAAATTCGTATCATCCTAAGCACACTTCGTAAATGTGTGCGCCAAACGACTTCCTTTTCCTGCTGCTTTTTAAACCATTGACAATGATACTGTGTACTCTTGAGCCGTTGTTTTTATGTCTTTATTTCCTCTTCATCTTGGTTACTGTTTTATCTGTATACTATCTTACTAATGATTCACTCTGAGCAATCAATCACTTTATCTAACAAATTTCAAACAAGCAATGAAGCTATGTTATCCAGATTTTTTTAGGTACCCTCCCAGCAGTATTGCAGGTATGGGTGGTTCCTGCATGTGTATAAATGTAAAATAAAGTTTTGATATATTAGTTTGTTAACATTAGAAATGTCTTCAGGTTAGAGGAGTATGTTCAGGTTGTTTGGATAATGGCTGGGATCTTTCAGGGTCTGTAAGAGGAAAAGGGGTAGATTACTGCGACACAGAGCTGCTTGGAAAGTATCCAGTAAAAACTTGAACCTTTTCCAGCAAAATAGGCTTTGAATGTGCTGACTATAACAAGAGAGCATTAGAAGCAAATTTGTTAGTGGGTTTATTGTCACATTTTACTTTAAACTTGATCTCTTAAGATGTGTTGGGAAAGAATTAAGCTAAGCATCAATATTTAGAATTGCAGTTGTAAAAATTAGTGATATGCAGATAAGAGCCTTTTATAAAGCCTTTTTACCCATTTGTTTAGATGTGGCTTTGGAGTTATTTTACTCCTTACTGTAGACTGCCTAGAACAATATACAGAAAATTAATAAAAAACCCAAACAGATTAGTAGCAACCAGATGTTATCTTTATTTGACATGTGTTACTATGTCTTGAAAGATTTACTTCACTTTTTACTACAGAGCTAATTTCAATCATCATCTTCCAAAACTTATTACCAAAAAGTACGCAGTCTTCTTTTTTGGCTTCTTTCTGATTGCTGGATTTACCCTTTTTCTTACATTTTTCTGTGTTGGATGTTTCTTAAAAACATTTCAATCTGTTTTGCAATTCTGTAGGGCATATTTCTTGGTAGCTAACTGTTGCTGGTTTTATTTTTAAATAGTTCTGGAAAATTTACAGCATAATAAAGCCTGGTGTACTGCCTTTGCAAGTTTTCACCTATTATGCACTGATGCCGAAAATGGATGCTTGACTTTACGCATACTGTAGTCAACTGCGATGAGATTGTCTAAAGTTAACCACATGCTAAGAGTGCATAAATAACATGACTAAGGATAACAATTCAAAGAGAAGATGGAGGAGTGGGAAGTGAAAGCATTACAGCAACATCAAAAAAATTATGTGGTTGCTCAGTTGGCTCATTTTCAGGCTTTCCTTGCAAGTTTTTAAATTGTGTCAGATTTTGTGATTTAAATTCATGGTACAGGGAGAAACAAATGTAAACTTCCTTCCATAGTGGAATATTTCTGTGCAGATAGAATATCTGTCAGTTGTCTTACTCTTCCATGTCTTTGTCATTTTGATGACTAGAGGAGACTACCTTTTTTTTACCACTTTGTAGCACTAACCTGATGCCCGCTGGGTTAAGTACAGAACTCATGTGATGTTACGAAGCACTCGTGCTTGCTGAGATATGTAGAGACGTTCCCAGCAAAGAGCAGTAAAAAGGGATTGAATTTGCAGCACAGTTTTCTTCTGGCTCTTCGGAAACCACGCTGTATCCATTGAAGAGGTCACTTAATGCAAATTGGATAGGTCAGTAGGCAGATCTGTACGGTGCTGTGCAATGAGTGTCCTTTACCTGGTACACTTTGGTTGACAGTGAAATAGTTAACAAGAGGAAAGCTCTGTCCTTGCTGATATTCTCAGGCTCTTCTCAAAGCCTTTCTTTCAGGTCACTGTCAGATTCAGGCAGACATCTTCTTGTGGTGGTTTATAGCACATTCTCGAAGAGGAACAGGAAATTTCGTATTCAAAATGAGACTCCAGAACAGAGATTATTTTGTCCATTCCTTTTCCTTCTCTCACTCTGCTCCTTCCACCTGAGATCAGGAATGCCAGATCATTTCCTTGCTGCAAGGCAGACCCATTCAAACTCTGAAGTTAAACAATACCCTGTTGGCTCTTGCTTCATTTGGTTGTAGCTCATTTAAAATTCTAAGAAAAGAAGCATTGTTCCATAAGAGCATCAAAAAAGTGTGTTTAATACTTTCCTCAAGAAGGAGCACTTGCTGGAATGACATGGGTTCGGAAGTTGGGAAAGGAGGGAGCCTTCCCTCTTCTACCTGGAATAATGTTCTTTCTGGTTTTCTTTTTTTCCATGCTTACCCTCTGCCATTTCTTTTATTTATTTATTTTTCTCACCTTCCTTTTGGATCGTTCCCTCCCTTCCCTGGCACTGATTTGGGTCGGGTGGCATGTGCGTGCCACTGCCAGTCTGATCGCAGCGCCTGGGCTGTGTTTCCCAGAGTAGGAGAAGGCTCTGTGCTTTCACAGGGGGGTATCGAGGGGGGCATGCGAGCAGTGAGCTGCACGAGTTACCTAGCCTTCTGTATGCGACGCGCAGTCTTTCGCTTTCAGCTCACCCCTATGTAAAGATTCATCCTAGGGAGGGGGAGGAAAAAATCGAGTGAACAGCATATTGTCTCTTGACTGGTTGAAGAGCTGGGTTGTGAGGTGGCAAGTGGATTTAAGTTCGAATGAAAAACAAACAAAAGTAGGACCTGAATCTTTGCAATTATGAATTTAGAATTGAATGTTTTCATGCAAAGCAAGTTAAGTTTTCATTTCTTTTTCCAAAGTGCTGTATACAGGCGGGGCGGGGAGGGGGGAAGAGAGCAATCCTAGGGGACTTGGGATGAGATTTACTCTTGAGTCCTGAGCATGGCCTGCCCAAAAACAAAAAGGAAATCTCAGAGTTAATCTGGTTTCTGCATGAGAACAGAAATTAGTTAGACAGTTAGTGGGCAAGCCTTAGACNTTTTTTCTTTTTTTTTTTCCCCCCTTGCCTTCCCATTGAAAAGCAGCAAACAACCTATCTGCCCCACAGTAGTGGGGTATAGTATAGCACAGAGCTTGATGCAGCCCTGGCTGAGGTCAAGCACTCCAATTTGAACCTCTCAAGGGCTTTCTCTATGTGTTGCCAGTGTACTGGTAAAAATGACTTTAAACTCTTGTCAGCGCAGTTACTGGTGCATGCATCACAGTCCCACTCAAATAAACCTGTCACAACACAGAGTCAGCAGCTAGAGAAGAGTACAAGGGCAGGCCTCTAGCTTTTCATTCGAGCATCACTAAACGTGCACAGAGTGCCCAATTATTTCAGCATTATTGAGCAAGCCTACAGGAGGACCCAAGCCTTGCTACATTAGATTTTCTTTAGTAATTTGCTCAAGTACCGCTGAGGACACTTAAAGGGCTTAAAACGGTGGCTGCAACCGGTTTCCTTTTCTGGATTGTTAATTCAGGTTTTCTCTTTCAAATTAACTCTCACTGCATGCTGTGCAGTAGCGCTGGGAGAACTGTTTAACACTAATTTTCTCAATTTTCAGCTTTTTTTTTTTTTTTTTTGCATTATATAACTGCTTTTATAGTTACATATGTTTTGATTAGACGTGTACGTACTGCGTTTCTGCTAGAAAGAGTAAAATATAATACCACTGTAAGAGAAATAAAAATTCACCAAAACTGTAAAATTGGTTTCCCGTATTCTTATTAAATTTTTTTTTGTTGCTCTTTTAATTCAGC
The DNA here is from genome assembly GCA_013400135.1 of Rhinoptilus africanus. NCBI lineage: Eukaryota > Metazoa > Chordata > Aves > Charadriiformes > Glareolidae > Rhinoptilus > Rhinoptilus africanus. The sequence continues at coordinate 47,772 of VXBO01005900.1, forward strand.
CTGAAGTTTGCCGATTGTGTTGTGTCCAAACATATGGACATTTTTAAAACACCAGTATGTTTGTGATATCCAGATTGATCGTATGCATTGGTTGATCTGATCAATGACATTTGATGTCCGGGATCAATCGGACAACCCCCGGCTCCCGGAACAAATTCAATATCTGTGCTTCGTTTTTCACAGCAGCAACAACTCCAGGCCCAGCATTTGTCACATGGACATGGTCTTCCCGTGCCGCTCACTCCGCACCCCTCGGGCTTGCAGCCTCCAGCCATCCCTCCCATTGGCAGCAGTGCCGGTCTCCTGGCACTGTCCAGTGCACTGGGGGGGCAGTCCCACCTCCCGATTAAAGACGAGAAGAAGCACCATGATAATGATCACCAAAGAGGTGGGTGCTGCCAGATGAGTGTGTGGCTTCATTCGTTCCTCTTTTCTTCTCTCTCTTTTTTTTTNNNNTTTGTTTAAAAAGAAAGGGGGGGCGGAGGGGAGGTGCTGGGAGCAAAAAACCTCATTGCTTCAGTATGTATTGCCTAGTGGTAGCCAGAAATTGTGTTCACATGATAGAAATCCAGTTTTATAAATCTGGCAGTACAGTATTAATAATTAACTGTACAGAAAACTTAACATCTGTGCAATTTATTATTTAACAGACATCAGGATTCTTTCTTCTGAGTATGATAAATGTATAATTTTATGTAAACTAACCAGTACTTTCCTCTTTCCCTCTCCCCCCACCTCCCCATCCTCTGCCGCCTCCTCCTCTCCTCCTTGCGCACGGGGGCTGCTGTGCCTGCAGACAGAGACTCCATCAAGGTAGGACTTCATTTTGCAGATGTAAGGGGAGGCTCAAAAGAGCTGCCTGCTGCGTTTTTCTGAAGCGTGGCCCAGAGTAGTGGAAAAAGTCGCGAAGTGAAACCGGGTTGTGAAGCTCGTGTTGATGCACAAGAGCCCTTTCGTGGACTGTGTGTCACGCTTAGAAAGTGGCGAGTAGTTGGGGCAGCTGGGATCGCAGGCGACATGCCATCCAGTGGGTTTGGCGGAGCAGCACTGAGGCTGTTCCAGGCTATGAGCAAAGGACCGCCCGGGGCCTCTGCCCAAGCTCATGAGACAGAAGGAGTTAGCCAGTAGTTTGAAGTCATGTGGAGGCTGTAAACTGTAGTTTTGATGTATCCTAATAACGCAGTTATGGAAGGAGAGCTCTGTCACTCGCAGGGGAGAGGTGGGTGCTGCCCGCTTTCCTTGCCGAAGCAGTTGAAGAGGAGTGGGCTGCCATTCCCTGCCCCAGCGAGGGTGGTGCTTGGACTGAGGATCCTGCCTTCCTTTTCCAAAAGCTAATTTTTGGGCTGCGAATGACTCTGCAGCGTACATGCGTGCGCCATCCCATGCATGGTAGTGTTTATAAGTAGATGTAATACACACCTTGTGGCTCATGTAATTTTGAGCATTCAGTGGTGCATACAGCTACGATTCAGCGTTTGCGCCTGGATGCTTGTCCATACTGGATAGCCACCAGTCTCTCAGGGGCTCCTGGGGTGTTAACACTGCAAGTGGGGAGGTGCATCTTGGCCTTGCCCTCTCCTGGGTCGATCTGCTCTCCCTGCTTCCACTGGCCATTAACCAACTCGCAGCAGACCCAGTTGTTGCCAGCGGCGCAGTTACCTGCCCGCCTCTGGGCGGCTGGATGGAGTTAGAGCCCAGGTGGCTAGCACAATTTTCAGGAGCGTAAGATTAAGCCTTTTCAGGTGATGGTGAGTGTGAAAAGAAATATACACTTCCCTTGCAAAGACCAAGACCTATGCCTGCCTTACTGAGCACTTAGAACCCACTTGTCAAATTTTTTGTGGTGCCTTTTTTAGGAAGGTGTAATTTATCATTGGCCTTGGCCAGATGGCAGAAGAGGTGTTCCGAGCGCGAGTTGTGGGTGCATGAGACAAGATCAGCAGGAGGCTGCCAGGCAGATGTTACCGGCGTGCCCTCGACGGTGCCGGGAGGAGCCTGCTGCCGGGCACAAGCTGTGGTCCCACCAGAGACCTGTCTGTCTGGGGACTGCCGTGCGAGGGGCTGTGCCTTTGCTTCTCCATCAGCTCCGGGTGGGGACATGTCCTGCCGCCTGCCCCGCTCTGCCCCTGGCAACTCTGCCACCTCACAGCCAAGTGCAGCCGAGCTGATGGTTGTCAGTTGTGCCGTTGCCCCCATGGCTCTGCATACCAACCAGGGGCGGACAGGAACGGCCAGTTGTCACTGTGAGCAGCAAAGGCACCGAAGCTGTCTATCTGCCAACGCGGGACAACAGCGCGTCGCATTCCACTTCAGCTTCCTTGTCACCAGGGCTAGAAACTGGGATTACCTTTTCGTGCAGCGAGGCTGGGGGGCAGATTAATGTTGATTTCCCTGGAACCCACCCTGTTCGCTGTGAACAGATAGGTTTAGTCCATTTTCTTTTTTCCTGCACCCAAACTGCCGAGTAGGGCAGATACCTGAATCTGGGAATACAAACCCACCTGGTTTCCTCAGCGATTCCGCATACCTGTACAGTTGAAACCACCAGTGTTTCACCCAGGAAAGTGAATGAGGAGAGCTGTTAGCATATGCCAATCACCGTTTTTAGACAGAATAGCTGTTTTTGTAATGTCTGTGGGATGTTGGGGTGGTTATGCTGGCATGGGTGTTAACCAGGAGTGTTTATACCAAAAAGGCTGATTTTTGTCTGGGAATGATTCAAAAGCAACTGCTATTCATGCAGCTTGGAGAGGCAGAGGAGGGCGTCGCTACTTTGAGCCAATTTACTTTGAAATGATAAGTGGATGTTTGTCTTGTGCCGTGTTCAGGTTGTGAGTTGGCTTGTGTGTCAGCATTACGGGGCTTGCTGCCAGCTTTGCAAGGTGAAATAGTTTGCTAATTTCCTTAAATGTTTTCAGTGATGCCCAGAGTAGCAGTTAGTCGCTTGTTCGATCGATCTGTCCTCCCTTAAGTGGCTCCTGGTTAAGAGAGGCTTTTTATGATTGTCTGCTGTGTGACTTGAGATGGTTTTTGTCAGCCAGAACGTGCCAGTTGCCAGCAGCTGGAGTCTGCGTGCTTGTATGAAATAATTTATTCATGCAGGATAATGCTCCTTAACATTTAACAGGTAATGAACGTGACATAAATTTCCTTCTTGCTTTTAATTTTCCCTTTTCCTCTTCTAATGTGCAAACAGGCAGCTCTGGTACTCTAAATAGTAAGTAATTTTTGGCCATCTGTCAAAAGGAAATTTCAATACAAATTTAAATTAATGGTGCCTGAAATTTTTTATAGCTCCTCTAAAAGCCTCTAATGTGCAGAAAATTCTGAATCTGCTGGTAGTAATTAGTGTAGCATGTAATGAGGATATGGGCAATGTTATACAGCCCCAGTGTAACGTTTTGATATGGTAGCAAAATTTTGATTTATACAAGGTTGTGCCTGGGTTTAATTGTGAGAGACACTTTAAAGTGTTTTCTTGCTGATACAGATTATTAAGCAGAGCAGATTTTAGAATAGCTCATAAAGTGTAAATTTACGCTTTAGCATACGATTCAGATAATGAAGGTACCCTACCCATTTCTACAAAGAAAGGAGTTCGGCTGGAGCGTCCTGTTCTTGCCAAACCCGCTTCTAGTGCTTTGGATTTGCCGGGCTGTTGTCTTCAGGAAACTTTCTGTCTCCAGCTGTGCTTTTCCCAACCTTCCCCCTGGTTCAGGCAAGGGAAAACGCAGTTCGCGTCCCTCTTCTAAACGTGATGTTTTCTGTCTGGTAAGCCAGACCGGCCTCACATCCATCCCAGCACCTTCCCGGAGCAAGCAGTTCACTGCTGAAACCCAGTACTCGCTTTCTAGGTAACATGAGATTGTCCAGGAGCTATTCCTAAATAATAGATCAGCGCCGGCACAGCAAGCTCCGTGGAGAGGGGCGGCTTTTGGGAGCGCTTTGATTCCGTGTTGGGCTCAGTCCTCGGAATCCTTTGCTAAGTTTGAAGTGTGGGAAAACTCTAGGCACGGTGAACTGGGTCACGGAAGCGCTCTTTGTGCAGCGGCGAGGCTGCGGAGCGGACAAAGGGGAGGGAAGAGTGGCAAGCGCCGGGGCTGTGCTCGGAGTGCAGCCCTGGCTTAAGGGCTCTGAGGGATTGTAATGTGT
>VXBO01005900.1:52039-68030 GCA_013400135.1 Rhinoptilus africanus
AGAGGGGGGGAGGGGGGGGGGGGAGGGAAGTGATTATTGTGCAGTGGATTCTTGCTTGTTAATTGCAACCTGCAAGGATTTTTCCACCTCCTGCAAGAACTGCTCATGCAGGAGGTGTGTTGTTCATCCCAGACCTGCTACCCTCTCTGGGACAAACATAGCAAAAGTTTTCTCTTGTCCCTAACAAAGTCCCTTCTGTGAAATGTACCCTGTGAAGAAGCTAAGGAAGCATTTTGTGTGCAAAAGCACTACTTGGCAGAAAGTAGCTTGGCACTGGCAGGCTTATCCCGTGGCTCTCTCTGCGGCAGCTGGAGTGAAGGAGCCCCTAGATGCTGGCTGGGTTACGGGGCTGCCGGAGGGAGCCAGGATGTCCCTGAGCTGGTTATTCAAGAATCTGAGTCTTCTGAATTGCTGCCTCGTGCACAGGATTCTGCTCGTGTAATTTTTTGCCACATCTGTTGTTTTCTGTATTAATCAAATAAGGAAAAATATTCAAGTGGTGTGTTACCTCTTTCCTTTTTTTTTCTTTCCTTTTTTTTCTTTCCTTTCTTCCTTTCCTTTTTTTCTTTCCTTTTTTCTTTCCTTTTTTGTTTCCTTTTTTTCATTCCCTTTTTCTTCCTTTTTTCCTCTTTTTCCTCTTTTTTCTCTTTTTTCATTTTTTCTTTTTCCTTTTTTCTTTTGTCCTTTGCTTTTTTCCTTTTTTCTTTTTTTTCTTTGTCTTCTTTTTTTTTCTTTTTTCTTAACCTGAATTGTAAATTATTTGGGGCAGAGACCATGCCCATAGTAAGACTTGCCACCACAATGGAGACTGTTCGTTTTGATGCTGGGGGATACTGTTTCAGCAGCAACAAGTGCTGGCAATTAAAAGATGTGGTCTTGGGGTAGGGATTAAATAGCTTGTTTGAGATTCCTCTCGAAAAAAAAGTTATAAATGAGAGGGTCTGGAATAACGCATCAAATGCAGGTTTGGGGTAAATTTCTGTCCAGTGTGCTAGTGAACTAGGAGAAGTCTGTCAGGGCAAATTCAAGCGGGTTTAGCAATAAGCTTGCTTTTGCCTTAATCTCTGTGAAGGCTAATAATAACACATGTGGCAGATAACAGGGAAAGTGGATGGGTGTGATTCACACTGTCCATTTACATTTGTGGTGGCAGGTGCTCCAGTGCTTCTCAATTTAGCTTCTTGAGCCGTTAGCCACCATTAAGTGTTTAGACCTCTGTTCACTTAGTATGTAAGTAAGAGTAAGCTGCTTACTCCTGCAGCCCTAGTTTGATACTTTTTTAATAATAATAAAAAAAAAGTTGTATGAGTGTAATGCTTCTGGAAAGAACAGGGCAGTTTAAAATTAAAATGCCTAACGTAATATAAGACTTTTGGATATTAACAATTGTAATTACATTGCTTAGACTTAGTTCTTCTGCTGGTAGAGGAACATCACATAAGCTGCTGTCAGATACTGCTGTGGACTTTCTTAATTGTTAGGTTTCTTTTAAATGAGTTTAGGGGCACAAGTGTTGTGCCAAATGTCTTTGCGTTCAGTATGTATTTAACAAGCCAAAGAAATGTAGTTATGTGTTACACACCTAAGGAAATTTACATAATTTCTTTCCTTATCATTTGTTATTTTGCCACTTAAATACTCTTCATCTGAAAAGGGCTTCATGGGCTTGTCAAAATCCAAGCATTTCACACTCGTATCAGAGATTCTGCTCATGCCTTTCTCTGTTCGGAAATGAGGCGTTGTGTCTATTTTCCTTTCCATAATGATGAAGTGGTAGTTTTAAGCCGAGCATATTTGGACTAAACTTTGCTCCGCCAGAGTTGTGTTTTTGATCTTTGTGGGTGTTTTGGGGGTAGTGTTATCAAAATATAATGAGTAACTTCTGTTGGCTTGTGATACAGTAATTTTTTTCAGTATTAATTGATATCTGCCTCTGGGCCTGTAAGCTGTGCTGAATGTAACAGGTGCCCTAATTCCAGAAAATGTGTTGTAATTGTTTGTTTGTGGAACAGATGAATAAATATCTGTGGGGCATAGCTGGTCCTCAGGTGGTGAACGTGAACGGATTAATGATGTGATTGGGTGAGACATGCTTGTTTGTTGCAGTCTCGTCCAGTAACTGTCTGCTGAAGCAGAACAAATATTAATTAGCAGGGTCCTGTTTGTTGTCTCGGTCTATCTTATGGAGCTGATTTTTTGGCGCTGCCTTTTTTTTTTCTTAATAACCTTTTCATGGCTAGACTTGTAGCACGTCATTCAAGCCCTGTGGTTTTTAACAGATTTTTAGAACATGAAACTGAACCTCAGGTATGTCTCCCTGGTGCGTTTTTTTTCCTTTTCTTTCTCCCCACCTCCCACCCCAACTGAGTTTTACATTTCTTTCTTTCATTCTGTGTCATATCATTTGCCTTTTTAATGAGGTCGTCTGGGAATTTTAATTTAGTGTAGAGTATTCATATGCAAGAAACAGCACGTAATCTGGTATCAAAGAATTAGCTACTTATGCCATTTTTGATGGCTTCACCTCCTTTGCACAATAGCCTTTTTCCTGCTTTTGTGTATTTAAAACTGTACACTGGCCTCTTACCTCACACCCTTTTGCCAGTTACCACAGGGTGACTCTTTTTCGGCGGTGTGCCTACATTTGGACAAACTCCTACAGTGCTTCTCGCTATCAAACTTCGTATTGCCACTTTGTGATTTAGGGTAACTCAAATGTTCTCTCTCCAGATGCTCTCTTCACCCAGGAGGCAAACACTTACATGGGCTGTAATTTCTAACCTGAGCAGCCATGTCTAATTATTTCCATGGCAACAGACTGTGATGTTGATAACACAGGATTATGACTTCACGTCGTAGAGTAGGAAGAGGAAGTTTGCTGGGGTGAGGAGGTGGGTGGAAAGGTCTTCTCCCGCGCAATGGCTTTGACAATGTAATAGCTGGGGGAAAAGAAGTAAAGAGAGGGAGTGAATTTGTTTATTATCTCTTTTGAAGTTCTCCTCATTGTAAGTGTGCAATTAAAATCATAATTTGAATGCTGGCATTCATGGCTTACACCAGTTTACTAATGGTGAACGTGTCTGGAATGAAGAACACTTGCAGGTCACGCTAAATAGGTGTTAGTCTAAGTAATGGGAAAAGGTAAACAATACTTAACAGTTTTTGTCGAAGCGGGACACACACTAGATGGCTGCTTTTTGCCTTACAGATTTCTGTTGGCACAGAATACTTTTTTTTTGTAGTTGTTGTTGTATTGAGTACATAGTGTTTTGATTTTGAGTTGTCTTTAAAACTCTTAGATCCAAAGTAACTTGAAACATCCCTTACTTATATTGCAAATCCTTTATTTATATTGCAAGTCAATGGATTCCTTGGGCAGGCTGGTTATCTGCTAAAGGGAGGGAAGGAGGACAGATTACCTGCTGGAATAAGCGACAGGGATGACATGCGTTGGAAGTTTCTATCCTCTGTCTAAAGTCCCTGAATGCTAGAAGTTGGTTCATGCTTGTATTCGTGTTTGTATTGCTCTTCCTGTGTCTTCTCCAGCACTGGGAAAGAAGCATATTCCTAGTCAAAGCGTTGTGAGTCTCTTAGGTTGGTTTTAGAAGAAGTTGAAGGAAATGAGTAGTCTGACTGATTCCCAAGTTATTATGCAAGATTGTTGAGTGCATTACGAATTACAAAGTTTTATCGGTGCTTTGAGGGAAGAAGCAATTAGGTCGGCCAGCAGGAATCGGCCATTGAGGGGAATCTGCGGGAAAGTTACACCGTGTCTCCCGCCTCTCTCCGGTACAGCCCTAATTGAGTCGAATAATTAATTAAATATCTAAAGCTCGATTAGCCTATTCTGCATAGCAATTTGAAAAGTTCTGTGTTTTCTTGAGCGACATTTGGCCTTTTGAAGAACAAAAAATTGGAAATGCTAATGTTTTTCAGCCAACTAAGGGAAGAAAATAAAAATGTCTCCATAGCAACAAAGCTTCTTTCTAGATGGTTTCCTAAGATATGCCTGAACCAGAAGCAGATGTCTGATTTGAGAATCTCGCCTCCTTCAATGTAAACAAGTAACTTCTAGGCAGGTGTTGGAAATAATATGGAAATCCTATTAAGGGGCCCTGGGTTCCTGTCACTCAGGAAGCCCCTGCCACAAAAGGGTTGGTTGTCTGAATAAAGGAGGCAGAGTAAATTCTCGTTAGGCTTTAGCTTTTCCCAGGAAATGATTGTCTCTGCGTGCTTTTTCTCCTGCGAGCCTGAATGCAAGCCGCTCCTTCTATTGATCCCCTCTGCCACCCTCACTTTCTCCCTCTCCTCTCCTGCTGGATTAGCGCTTGATGTTGGTGGCAGCGGCTGCTTGGGGCATTGTGGCATTTGTGATTTTAACCCCCGTTCCTCCGTCCCCAGCCCTTCTTCAGATGATGGGAGGACAGCCGGAGGAGTCGCCCGAGGGAGGAGAAGGGTGGGAAGTGGGCAACGGAGGAGGCGGAGCAGCCGAGTCCTGCACAGTTTATGGCTCCGGCTCATTTGTGTGAATTTGTAGATGATGGTGTAGCCCTTGGCACCATGAGACTGAGCATCGTCTGGACACAGGATTTTCTTTTTCATTTTTCATAGGGATTGCAGCTTTGGAGGGGCAGTGGTAGAGGTTTTGGCATGTCTGGCTTGCTGGTGTCACATGTTGTTGGGATTCAGAATGAGAGTGTGGTTTTTCTCGTAATGTATTTGGGAAGTTAGTGGGCCTTTTTTTTTTTCCTTCTTTTGAAGTTACTGAGAAAACATGTCTTGCCTGCTCTAAGTAGTCTAATGTGACACTTGTGACACCTTTTGCACTTGCTGGTGTCAGTTTTGCCCCCCGGACCCTGCTGTGTTGAGCCCGGCACTGCCACAGCCCGGGCACCAGAAGTGGGCGAAAACTTCAGCTTGGGGCAGGTGGGAGCGGGTGCTGAGGATGCTTTTTCCAGGGTTTCTAGGCTAGAAGCCGAGACTGTGTGTGTGCGTGTCTCCCCCTCCCCGTCTCCACTTTCCTCAGTGCACCAGACATGCATAGTGATGCTCTTAATAACACTCAGAGGGTTAAATGTGGATAAACACAAAACAAGGCTTCTGAAAAGCCTGGCGATTATCATGCAGCATTTCTCGGACTATAGCCCCCGAGACGCACTTCATAAAGCCAATAAAGCGCACGCCGGTGGTCTCCCGTTGCCCTGGCAACGGACCACAGGGCACCCTGTGTGTGAAATGCATGAACATCTGCGAATTAATCTTTTTTAGTTTGTTCTTTCCTTGGCAGCAGCGGGGCCGCGCTGGCTGGCAGCGGCGGGGGCTGAGCTGGAGGGTCCCCCAGGGATGCCCCCAGCGCCCGGCAGAGGGGGTGAAGCCGGGTCTCCCGCGGCAGGGCTTCCTGCAGTGGAGGGACTTGTCCCGACGGCGCTCTCGCTGGCACGCCGTTAGCTTGCTTTCGGGCCGCGCAGGGCAACAAATAAAAAAATTTTCTCCAAAGTTTGAGGGCTTGTCGATCTGCCATGGAAAAAACAGTCCGAGGGGAGAATTGAAATAAGCGCTCGTGCCTGCAGCGCGGTTTAGTTGGACTTCACCGCTCCCCTACTCTGCTGTCACCGGACTGCGGCGGAAGCAGAAGTCGAGGGGGAGCGGGTCTGGCGCCAACCACAAAATGGAGCCGCGTAACAAAAGCCAGCAAAAGCCCAACTGCGCTTGAGGGATGCAAAACCGAGGTGTCGGCAGTGCCTGCTGCCCCCCAGAACGGCTACCCAGGGCGGGTGCAGGGGTGCGGGTTCCCCTTCCCTTCCCCTCAGCCCCGCCGCAGGCACCACAGCGGGATGCGGGCAGCGGGATGATGCGGAGATGTGGGACGGAGGATGCGGGATGCGGATGCAGGCTGCCAGCACCGGGCTGGCCCTGCCGCTCTCCACCGAGTCTCTGGGAGGACTGTAGGGGGAACACTGTGTACGTCGTATCACCGGGCGAAGGCTGGCTGCAATCAGTGTTTTAATGAGGCATTGGAAGTGAAATGCCACTTTAATCTGCTAATTGCATTAAGAGGACGGCAGATTACTCTGTATCGCTGCTTTTTGAGCCGCGAGCTTATCAAAGAGTACCGAGGTGCTTTTAAGTGAGGTATTGCAGCCAGTCGGACGGTACTTGTTTGTGTACGAATATTAGTAGACACAGCTGTACCTCTGTTTTCCTGCCTCCCGAGAGGCACTGAAAGCAGCTGTGGGAGCTTCCTTAGTGCATACGTACTTACGAGTAAGTGGGGCGGTGGGGAGGGAGAAGGGGAAAATTTCGACACGGTTTGTTCCTTCCTTCGTCCACAGGGTGAGCGGTCTGTCGTAGCTTCTCCATGCGGTGAAGCTGGCATATTTCAAGCCACTATATTTTTTTCCAAAGAGGGCATACAGTATTTTCTTTGCTATATTATTCTGGCTGGGTCAAAGTAAATAATAACATCGATTTTGCTGGCAGTGTCCTGTTTTGTTAGACTGGTGCGTGCTGCAGTGGTGCAGCACAGGGATATGGAAGAAGGGCCAGGAAAAGTGTCTCCAAATCACAGCTACGCACAGAAGAAGGGTTGTCTGCAGGAGTGTGTGGTATGAGTTTGGCACAGACCACACACAGCACAAAACTTGGCAGCTACAGCAACATATTCCTGAATCCTTTGCTCATTTTATTTTAATAACGAACTGGACAGACTACATAGAAATCATTGCTTGCATTGAGTTGAAAAGCCAATGCTGACCTAAATAACACGAAGCCTTGCCTTGTGATGTTACAACACCAGGCATTGAGAAATCATTGTATTTGGCTTGCAGTAATTATAGCTGTGTGTTTGTATTTCTTGTCTCTCCTTGATATGTTTGCTGAAACCATACCTGTTGATGCTGTATTCTGTTCCACCTCTCTATTTCTTTTAAAAATACCAAACTGCAATTTATTTTAGCCCTCAAGGAAGTGAATGTTTTGCTTTTCCTCCCCTGCTTCGAGAAAAGAGTTTCTTGCAATGACCTGCAAATACTATTTTGTAATGAGCTTTGCTGTCCCCTACTGCAAAATATGAGAAGAATTCAGTATCTGAATAATTTTAAAATAATCCCTTTAAAATCAATTACAGTAAACCTTGTGGGGTGAGAGAAACCCTTTTTCTGCCATTCCCTTGAAGTACGGTTTCTTTCCAAGTGCCCTGTCAAGGTGCATAATTGGCATTAGAGTAGCAAAGGCACCCTGCTTTCAGCATAACGGCAGCCTGTCCAGTGTCAGTTTGGTACCTTTATAAAAAGCACTGTATGCTCACCACGTAGGCAGCCTAAAACTTTTATATCACACTGCAGGTATTTGAAAGCAATTAAGTATTTAGCAGACTTTCTGCGGGACTCTTGTGTGCTTCATGAAGGTTTTCTGGTAACTGCGTTGCCTCTGTCTGTGGCAAAGGCTGGAGGTGCCATTTTTGGACCCTTCTTCCTGCTCCAGGGGATGAGGAAGAGGAGACATTTTTGTGTGGTGTCGTTGCTCTTCCCTGTTCTTTTTAGAGTATCTAGCATCAGACTGCAGGTTTTTCCCAGTTAATCTGAGCAAGTTGCAACTCTTTTGATATCAAATGTTTTCTGTGCTATAGTACTTCTCTGTTGTGCCTTTGGTCTCCATGGACCCTAAACCATTTTTCAGATACCGCTAATGACTGTGACAGTCCTGCTAATACTGATAAATAAGGTTATCATTGCAAACAGCAGTAACTTCATTTATAGTAGTAAATTTAACTGAAGTTTCCCACCAAGTGGAGGAGGGATGAAACGGGTACTAACAACTGTGGTGATCTCAAAGTGACGGGGCTGCAGCTACTTAGTAGACAAGTGTTTAGTAATTATTTCGGACAGAAAGAGGAAGAGAACTTTATTTGATTGAAGATGGCTCTTTATGTTGACAACATACAACTCCAGAGATTACCACAGTGCAGTCACTGTAAAACTGCTTGTTTTGACAAACAAAATACGGTACATTCTAATTACAAAAACAAAAATATGTGCTTTAATTTGACACACAGACAGAATTTCTCTTACTGTTTTGCAAAGTCTTAAAACTGCCAGGGTTTCTCTCTGGAGTACTAGTTATTCAGCATGCACAACTGCTACTCTAGATGTCAAAAATAAAATATTTATAAGTGTATTTGATACTGTGTTCTGGCTCAAGATATGTATCCATCCAACACTGCACTGTGATGTATAAGTAAACTGGTCTTAGGAAGAAGATTTGTTTGTATCCAACGTTGTTCTTGCCAATAGTGAGATTAAATCAAAACAAGTACCACTTGTTATCTAATTTGCCCATTTTCTTAAAAGTTTACTTAAAGTTTAAAAAGATTATGTTAATGTAATGATATGGTTGTGACAAAAGCCAACGAAATCGAGGAAGCAGACATCTGGAGGTGGCTGTTTCCCACACTAAAAGAGGCAATTGAATTAAAAGATGTAATGCTTAGCACTTGGTTCTGTGCTGTATTACTAGTTTGTGCTGCTCTTTGAAAGGGTAAACATGAACCTTCCTGAAACCTCTGGAGAAAAGCACGCCTTGTGGCTGCAGAGAAAGAAACGCTAAGGTGGGTGATTAAGAGGAGATCAAATGAGCATGGGGAGGAGCAGAGGGAGGGAGAGATGTGGGAATAAATGCGTGTTTCCTTTCTGCATCCACCTAACTACTGTGCTTATTTTATCCATGTTTTACGTATTCTCTGGAGAGAACTCTTTTATAACCCGCGTGAGAAAAGAGGAAGAAAAATCGTAGACAGCAGCCTTGATTTTGCTGTATAAAGATCAGGCAGCTAGTAGACCGAGGCGTGCCGGGCGCTTNCACACAACAAATGATTAGGCAAGCACTTGTCTATCTAACTGAATTATTCTGCATGTTTGCTGAAGCAGTTAAGCAGAAGAACAGCATTTCCTTCTCCGGAGGGTTTACAGTGGTAGTATTGACCCACCTAGTTATTGGGTTTCAGCCTTTTGTTGACACTGTTGTAAATGAAAGCAGCCTGGACAGGCACTGAGCAGCTGGGCTGGATAATTGTGAAGGATTCATGCTTGTTGCTGTTACCCCCAGTGTTTGTAGTGGGTTGTTTGCTTTGACTTTTGTTGAACTGTTGACAAAAGCATTAGATACAAATGGGAACAAATAAAGTGGTGAGATGCCAGGAGGGCTTGGCAGTAATGGTGGTTTTCATTCCGACTTAAATGGGGAATGTCGACATTTATCTGGATGGGAAAGGGAAGGTGTGTTCAGCATTTGTGTGCTCCCTCCTCCCTTTTTCCCTTCCTTTTCTTACTGCTAAATATGTTTTGGCAAACACAGGTGAATAAAAACAGAACAGAGGCAATTTCACTATTGCCTTAACTCTTTGGCACCACGTTTTTGAAGCTCTCTCTGACTGTGGATGTCTTGCTGGGCAAATCCAGTTCTTGGCATGAAAGGATTAAGTATAAAAAGGGAAGTGGAGAAAAAAAAATGAAAGAAAAGGAGGGGGAGGTAGAAGGGGTAGAGTTGAGAAAAGAGAGGATTAAATAGAACAGTATACACTAAGTAGTATAGCCAGCNCGTGCCGGGCGCTTGTGCGGTAAAAGCTGTTTGCTCTTTATACAGCGACACCAGGAACAAGGTGTAGGAAGGCGTTAATCCTCCGAACCTAACGCTTTCCAGGATCGTGGGTTACCATTGTCTTCTGTTATGTCAGAATTTGCCTAACGTTTCCTTTTCGCCTGTCTGACATCTGGTGGCTCCTTGGAANGAGATGCCAGGAGGGCTTGGCAGTAATGGTGGTTTTCATTCCGACTTAAATGGGGAATGTCGACATTTATCTGGATGGGAAAGGGAAGGTGTGTTCAGCATTTGTGTGCTCCCTCCTCCCTTTTTCCCTTCCTTTTCTTACTGCTAAATATGTTTTGGCAAACACAGGTGAATAAAAACAGAACAGAGGCAATTTCACTATTGCCTTAACTCTTTGGCACCACGTTTTTGAAGCTCTCTCTGACTGTGGATGTCTTGCTGGGCAAATCCAGTTCTTGGCATGAAAGGATTAAGTATAAAAAGGGAAGTGGAGAAAAAAAAATGAAAGAAAAGGAGGGGGAGGTAGAAGGGGTAGAGTTGAGAAAAGAGAGGATTAAATAGAACAGTATACACTAAGTAGTATAGCCAGCAAAATTGAAGTCATTTACTGGAACGCTTTTAATTTGGTTTAAACAAAATACTCTTTTGTATATTCAAATGGGGAGTAGCTCAGCTGTTGTGAAGCCAGAAAATTAATGGTATTTTTAGTGAAATAGCAAAAGCATGTCAACAACATAGCTGTGGATGATAATGTTGGCATTTTATTCATGAGGAATTATCAATGCAGGTTACTGGACAACATAGTGTGACTGGAATGATTGAGCACAGGGGGGAAGCGCCTGTCCTTCTGTAAGATGATTTTATTTTGCATTTAGTCTTTCTGGAAGAGAAGAAGGAGAGAGAAAGAAAGCATTTAAAAAAAAACATGTTTAAGATGCCTATCCTTGTAGTTTCTGGCTCCCAGACACTAACCTTTTTACCTCTGTCTGACTCACAGTTTTGTCACTGCTTCTTTTTGCCAGGTGTCCTTTCTTGAAGGATGGCAGGGAATAGAGGCAGAAGAATACAGTCGTGTTAGGATATCTTTGCTGAGAAGGCAGTTTTGGCCCTGGAGGAGCAGCAAGTTTGTTCTAGCCATCTCTGGCTCTCGAGTTTTGTGCCCGAGCGTTGTTTGCTTGGGGACCCTTAATGCATTTAATGTGTTGTGAAATATGGTTACCTTGGCTGGTCGTGGAGGAAGTTGGTGTATGATCTGGAAGGTCTTATCACTTGGCAGGACAGATGCTGCATATTTGTTATTCTGGCTATAGTTTTCTCGTAGCAATCAACCTCAGGGTGTCATGCAGGTCAACTGGAAAGTGGCAAACAGAATTCACAAGGGTAAAAGGCACCACTGCGGTGAAAGAAGACACGGTTTTGTATTTCTCTCTGAAGGTATACAAAGGTAGGTTTTCCTAGCCTCTGCTGTAGCATGTGCCTGTGGTGGTATCTGAGGTGCCCACAGGGTTTCGGAGCATCAGTTATCATATGCGGGTATTTTTTTTGTCGCCTGCCTTCATGCAGCTTCAAGTTACCCTAAAACCAACGGCCATAGTTGAAAAGTAATCAGCGTTTATGGACCCACTTTAAGCATTCATCCACGAGTGTTTTCTTTATTCTGTTTTGTTATGGTTGCCATATTGTTCCTAGCCTCTTCGCAATGAGAAAAGGAGGGAAGCACAAAAAGAGATAAGGAAGAAATGACCTTTAATTGCAGCCATTGCTAAGGTTTCTTGTAACATGCAGCGTGTTTGTGGTGCTGAACCACAGCCCTGTGGACGTCAGCAAGCAGCATTTTGCCCAGATGTTAAATACTGCAGGATCAGGGCCTGAATTTGTTATTAATCCTACAAATATTAAAAGAAAGTGAAGAAATATCAAGCTATTTCCAGCAAACATGTACTGGGAGTGGTGTTACTGTAAATATCAGCTTGTGCATGATGAATCCCCAGTTCTTTTTGACTCCCACTTTGGGGAATACCCTGAAAAATTCTACAGGGAACTAAATAAATTCTCATAGCAAATTTCAACCTTCAATGAAGGAAAAATGAGAAATCTCTGAAAAGCAGGGGCTTAAACCCCAATCAAAACAGATATATTCCATAATCATGTCTGTACAGCATTTGGGAAATCCAGTTTGGATCATCTAAATTGTGCGTGAATTCAGGGAAAAAATAACTCGTGGGTGTTCTGTGGCATTGCCTGGGTGCTTTTTAATCAAGCTTGGATAGTTTTCTGATTTCATGTGAAATGCACTTTCCCCTGTACTTGGTCACACTGAGTTAGCTCTTTAGGCTAATCTGCTTTGCCTGCAGACCTGCAAGAAGGGCCCGAAGCTGTGATTTGCCAGGAGAGGGCACGAGTTTTGGGAAGCCGAGACCTGGAATCAGGAAGGTGCTTCTGGAAAGAATTTGCATTGGAGTAACAATAGTTTTGGACGATTACAGGGGCAGGAAGGAGGGAGTGAAGTGACATACCGCATAGGCTGAGTTTGGACTGTACTCGCCCAAATCGCAAAGTGACTGTACATCACAGTGCAAGACTTTTTTGCACAGTCTGTTGTCAGATAGTAAGAAAATGGAGTGCTAAACTGGCCAGGATGGAATGAGAGTGGAGATGGTGAAAAAGCATGCAATAATGTAGCATAGGAAACTGTGAAATAACGAGGGAGAAGTCGAAGCTTGACAGAGAGGTGATGCTCTAAATCAGTGGTGCACAACCTTTACCACAGAAGGTCTTCACTGGCAACTTGCCATGAGCCAGTGGGCTGCACCTATTTTGCATCTAATTTACATTGGATTTTAATCAGAGAAGCACACACCCTGTTTGTTTTTCTTATTTATGGAGTGCTGTAAATGCAAACACTGCATAGCACAAAGCAATAGAAGACTGTACGTGGTGGGTTATAGTAAAAGGAGTGCTGGTGGGGAGACTGGCTCTACATTTTGGAAATCGGGGAAATTTATCTGACATCTGTCTGTCTTTGAGAAGACCTTACACATTCTGCAGGTTTGAGTTTATGAGGCAGCTGCAAGTTTGGCTTTGTTCATGTTTCAAATACATAAGGTTAATTTGAGGAAAAATGATTTAAAAGACAAACTTGCAGATAGCACATTTCTTGGTTGATTTTGTTACACATGGGTAATTTTAAAAATAACAACAACAACAACGAGCAGCAGTATTTTCTTCCTGAAATTTAGTTCAGAGTATTAAGTTAGTTACATCTCACATGTAGTGGCTTTAGGTTCTCGCAAGTTTAGCTGATGACAGTTTTACATATGATGGGGAAGCGTTTCCTCTTTTACATTTCCTGTGACTGTGTGATACAGGTATGTGCAAACTAAGAGCAGGCTAAAGTTATTATTTGTAGACATACTAGTTTCTGGTGTTTAGTGTAGGCAGTCTGTTATAGTAGTTGGGTTGCTCTAGTCGTCTAGTTGAGGTTTTGCTGATATAAGGAAGGCGGATTTATTTATTTATCTACTTCGCCCCGCCCCCCCCTTATTTTTCCGTTTCAGTCTAGCATATTTAATGGATCCATCCTTCTGATATTGGAGTACCTCCAAATCTTCAATGCATTAATCCTCACAACAACCCTGTAAGGGAAAGAAACGCTCTCTAGGCTTTTGAAATTATCCCTATTTTATAGATAATGAACTGAGGCATGAAGAAGCTTAATTGACTTCATACAATCAGACGAAAGAGCAGACTACTGAACCTAGATTTCCCAAATATAAACACAGTTTTTCATCCTTCCTGGTTTTAGTTTTTGCTCAGGCATCAGCTTTACCTTGTGATCCATTTTTATCTAATTCTTCCTTTTAAAACCTCTCAGTGGATTTGAGTCCTATTCATGGCGAGTGCGTGCATGCTTCTTTCTGGTGGTAGCTCATGTGGGCTAGTTTGCCAGCTCAGTCCTTTGGGGCTAATTCTAGTTTCTGTTGACTACCTCATCTCTGTATGCTTTTTCAGAAGAGAAGCTCTGGTTGCATTTTTATCCTTCCTTGGGTTCAGTTACATTGCTGTTCTGCGTGGTATGGATCCCTCAGTATAGCACGGGGTTGTAGATGCAGCAGAGTTGGTAGAAGCCCCCTGCACAGTTGGGAGGGTCACGGCAAGGGGAGTGCGCCTGCAATGTCACCTCCTGGGGCTAACCAGCCGTCATGCAGCATATATACACCATGCCATGAAGCACACCGCCGAAACACCTGGGCTAATGCCAACCCACCTTGGTAGCCCACCACCCACCAGCAGCGTGACTCCTGACAGCCCAGCAGTGTTGCCTGAGCTGCTCCCCACCGCCTGGGGCCACACTGGCAGGGCTCTGCCGCTTTCCACAGGTGGAGAAAGGTGGTTCAGCCGCACAGATTGGGAGCGCAGTGCTCCGCTGCCGTGGCTGGGGGACTCTCCCGGGCTACCCCCGTGCTGCTGCGCGGCGGGCGGCCCCAGAGGTGGGTATGGGAATGTGGTTTTTGTCAGTAGTGAAAGCGCCCTGTGGGGAGAGCGTGTAGGCAGGGAAGAAGGATTTCCATCTGCGGGCTGGAGCTCCGGATACAATTGTGCCTGCTGTGAAAGAGCTTGTTACACTTTCTCACTCTAAGGGCTCCATCTGGTGCTCTAGGTGTCTTTAAATGGAAATTTACGTTTACTGTCAGAACTAAAGTCTATGCGCAATGAGCAGTCTGATGGTCTTACCAGTCACAAGAAATGCTCAGTGCCTTTCCTTCGCCTCCCACCCTGTAACATAAGGGACAGGGAAGAACAGTAAAATGGAGGGGGACAAACTGGGCAGGATCAGAATCTATCCCCATCGTAGTAGGAAGCAGTAATGAAGACCCACTGTAAAATTCAACATTTTCTTTGTCTTAGAGCAGGATTTATCTTACTACTGAGTGTAAGAAAGGTGGTGTTGCAAGGAAACAAAGTCTGCTGTTGCTCAGGCAGCCCAGATGTTGGTTAGTAATCGGTGGTGTGAGTTGCAACTCAGAACTCTCAAATTCTATCTGGAGGCTTGCTGGCAGTGCTTTGTGTACTCGGTATAAAGTCCCAACTCCCTCATCAGGACAAGCGTGCCCTACATTAGTGTCAAATTCGAAGGTGGTGCATGCAGAGATCATCATCATAGTCAAGCCTTGCATTAGGAAACACTTTGCTAGCTATTCTGACTTCTGCCTTGAAAAGTCCAGGTATTGGCAGCTTTCAAGGAGAAGAAATGCACTGACAGACTGCTTCAATCTAGGAATTAATAACCCTTTCTAACTGAGAAACCCATTTTACAAATTATCCCATGCATCCTTCCCAGCTCCTTTTTTTGCCTTCTCAGCATCTAGATGCTTCGGTCTCATCTGCATCAGTCTTTACAACTGAAATGATTTCTGACTGTGCATTAAATCAAGCTGTTTGGTTAGGTGTCCATTAAAATATGGGTGATGGTTTTTAACATACTCCAAAGCAACTCCAAAAATGCTTGTCTCTGGTGTTACACTACCCAAGTGAATGGTGGCTAGGGGAAATTTTCCATATTGAGGAAGGCTTGAGGAGGCTTTCCCGTAACCCTCTAACTCCTGGTTTTATAGTGCTGCTTGGGCCTTTGATCTCTACATTCTTAATTGGCTCAGAGGGAGGTTATTTACAGTCAACAAGAAAACTACCTTGAAGTTGTCATTTTAATAAACTTGTTACTTGCTAGCTTCTCTAGAGGCATCCCAAATGGAAATAAACATCTTTCATTTTGTTTTATAAATAAATTTTAAAAATGGTTTCCTAGACAACCTTGATGAAATGTCAACTTCTTCTCACATCTAAACCCACACCATAGGTATTGTTATCTCCATCCCTGCTGGGTAATTTGTACACTGCAATAGTTTGTTTGGAAACATGCCTGTTGTTCTTTAAAATGTACTTAATGCTAGATTAGAGAACGTAAGACTGACTTTTTTTTTTTTTCCAGTCTCCTGTTTCAACCAGCTCATTTCTAAACCATTTAAAATAAAGAGCTTGAGCATGTATGGTATTTAAAAAACCTTTCACATGATGTTTTTAAAACAGATCAATTTCAGCATTAAAGTGTTAGGAATTCAGCCAAGGAAAATTCAACTCAGGATTGTATAGCTATAATGATAATGTGTTATACCCGTCTTCCTTGAAAATGACTGTAACAGTAGAGTTGAACCTAGTGAATTACATAATTTAGGAGCGTTTGCCAGAATGCTGTTTTAGGGGATTACCGTAGTCTTCCCTTAACAAAAGCAAAGGGAAAGATGGATCGTATTATGAAGTACTTAAATGAGAGAGAACAGTCTTCACAAATTATCTAAGATAACTCATTTGAATAGAACAGAAGGTCATG
>VXBO01005900.1:68045-88738 GCA_013400135.1 Rhinoptilus africanus
TCATGTGTCTGCACGCCAGTTATCACACTTAACTACTTGGCAGGGTGTAGGGGAAGTACAAGAGGAAGATTTTCGCTTTTCTTCTCCTCTAGACTGAATTAAAAATGTATTGGCGGCTCATTGCCGACATCAAAACATTTCCAGCCAGCCTGAAGTTAGTATTTGATTGTGCTTTTAACGTTTAAAAAATTAACAGCATGACCTGTCTAATATAAATAATGAAAGGCCCAGAAAAGTAAAAGCTACTGCTGCTTCTCTTGGCAAAGCTCTAGGATGTTCAGGGGTTGTAATGCATCTAAAAAATCTGGCAGAAAGGACTGTGTGTTTTGTTTTCTTCAGTCTTCAAAGTAGGTATTGTACATATAATGTGCTACTATATACTGTTGTAACTGCTTTAAGGCTGACTGCAGGGTCTATGTTCCCACCACTCCTCCGTCCGTTCCACTTATCAGAGTGCTTGATTTGAAGAATGAGACTGGGAACAATTATTTTTGCACCAGGCTGATGTCCAGATTCAGGGTAGCGTGCAGTAGGCATCTAAAGTTCAGCACATATGTAAATTCCTCTGATTTCTTCATCTGCCTTGTGACTTTCCTGAGATCAAAGCATGTGCCTTAAATCTGGCATCTGCTCGAGTGCTTTCCTGAATAGGAAATGGGGTAATTTCCTGAACAAGGGTCTTGGGAACACAAGTAAGTGAGTGTAGATGAAGTGAGGCAGATACAATGGTCTTGGACATTATTTGGGCAGAGAGGAGAACAGTAGTGCTCAAAGATTTCTTTCTGAAGATATTTTTGTAGATGGTTGAGAGAATGTTTTTCTTTAAAATCAGCATGAACTGCAATTTGCAGATATTTAATAGCACCTGGACATGTTTTATCCACCTGCCCAATTAAGAGACTGGTTGGATAATCTGTTTTCACATGGGTGCTTAGCAGTGGCTCAGCCTTCCTAAATCACAGAGGGTACAGAAAAGCATAAAATATATCGAGTTTTCAGAAGCCACACAAGATCTGACAGGGGAAGAGATGAGCGAATCGCCTGTCTCTTAGTTAATACCTGGGAAAAACAAGTAAGCATGTTTCTGCTGATTGAAGCAATTGGAACGTGGAGTGAACGTTTCTATTGAATTTTAGGGTGCTTTTTGTAATCATGGTAGCCTCTTGAGGGCTACCTCTTTTGCCATCACTTTTGTACTGGTCAAATCAGGAACAAATAGGATTAAAAATGGGGGGAAGGGAGGGAACAAGTCAGAAAGTGTGGAAAGAGATTATCATCTCTATCTGTGAAGTGTTGAGTTAAAACAATAATTTGCTTTGTTTTCGTATCGTCTCCTAGGTCATCTCTGTGGCATAACAACTATAAAATCCTTTAGAGAAAAAACGGGCAGAAGAAAAGAAAATGGAAGTGGTTTTCCCTGAAGGGTTGATACATATGGATAGATTGGAAGGGAACAGAAACGCGTAAACTCAAAACTGATACCTTTGCCATCAATATAGCCTACGTCAGATGTAACCAAAACTAGAAATGTGGGGCACTGGAGCACAGTACCTGATTGAAAGCAGCTAAATGGAGTGTCTCGTGGGACTGTCTTCAGACATGGTCTCTGTGGTTTTAACACACAAAAAAAAAAAAGCTAATTAGTGCCAGGTTATATCCTTCTGGTCAAAATGAAGAATTAGATAGGGAACGTAAATCCCAGGAGAAAGTTGTTAGGACCTGTCACATGAAAGCGGAATCCACTTAGCTATCTGCGGAGAAGGCGATGCTTAAAGCCTGATCATTACTACTTGAACATGGAAAATCTGGGGGGCGTGGTTTTTTACCTCCTAACCTCTGTTGCCAGTGCTGATGAGATTTTTATAACCCCTGTGGCTTGAGCCGCTGCAGGAAAGTGTTTGCGTTCAGCTTGGCTCTGTGCCGTACAGTCCATTTTAATCACTGTGCAAAGTGAAAGGATAACAGTTTTACTGTGGTGCTCAGTCTGAAAAGAGGGCTCTGAGCAAAAGCCAGTTATTCTTCAGAGAGATTTCCTGATTCTTGCAGATATTTTTTAACAAAGTATAAAGCATACTGACATAGGCCTTTAATGGCTATCATAAAACATTCCCTCTTTAGTGTTTTCTTACTTTTCTAAAAACTAGCTGAATTACCTTGCGTGTTCTGTTTAAATTCACTCACTGGGAAAATGTAATGAGTGTTAATATTCTGGAGATATGTTGGATGTTGGGAATTTTCTGTGGATGTCCGGCATTGGCTTTTGAACAACGCTCGGGGAGCGCTGCTGCTGCTTTCCCTGGCGTCGTGGCACGCTGCTGAATCAAAGTCTGTAATGCAGGCTGGTGGTTATCCTGCTCTCCTTTTCATGGTGGTGAGCCCACAATTAAATTGCTGCATTCAGTGCTCCGGCTGGTTGAGCTTCTTCTCTTGCCCTGTGATTGCATGCTCTCCCTCGCTCTTTCTCCCTAGTTAACTCCCAATACTCTCCTCTCAGTTTCTGTTTCTATTTTGCTCTAGCAAAATAGAGCTGCTCAAACTGTTTCAGGTCTCTGCTGAAGGAAATAGCATGAAAGATCAGTAATTGGAACCCCAAATAAATATTTGAGGAGAGGAGAGCTGTAGTTCCACGTTTCCTTGGCACTGCTCTGTTCCTCACATTTCCGAAGATGATTATATTTACCCCCAGTTCTTCTGAATCTCTGTAACTCATGGGCCTTTGACCTCTCCATTTCAGTGTGTCTTATTTTGTGTAAAGTAACATTTAGGGGTTTGTGTGCTGTCATGACCAACAGGCAGGTTTGTCCTGAATTTGGGCATTTATTTTCTAAACTTGCAGGAGCACGGCTTGTGCCGTTGTTATCCCGGAGCCCTTAGTCTTTTCTGGGATCATGCTAGTTGCAATTTGTGCCTTAACACCTTCTTGCAAATCTATGTGCTGAAGCATGTGGTCTTAGTTTGGGGTCTGTTCAAAGGGGAGGAGATTGAAGTGCAGGTGGTGGATCGGAGAATGGATCAGGTGAATTGCTCTGTGGATTAAAGGGGAGGATGTTTGACAATGCCTGGGTTGTGTTACCATCAATTAAATTCAATATTTACGAGTTGGCAGATGTGGACAAGAGCAGACTTGATGGTAAACGTAATCTATGAACTTTGAAGCTTCTGTAAACCTATCAGAAGTGTTTAACTCCTTTTCCTGCCCGTCTGTTTCTTTTTCTTTTGTTCCCTGCTGAAACCAGGTCCTTTGTTCAAACTGTCTTGCTTACCAAAGGGTGCTTGTTATTCTAGCCACACTCCTTGATTTCACTACCTTCATGTGCCTGTGCTAAGATATACTTTAACCTAAACCTGTCTTTCCTTTTTGCCTCACAGCTGTGTTCCTCTGCTGCTTCACTGCTTGTACTTAAGCTGCATCGGTTCTTCTCTCCATCCTTTGACCCTCGCAGTGTCAGTAGTGATTAGGCCTTATGTGTGTTATGTCCTTCAGCCAGTGATTACTGAAGAAGCTGTATTTTAAAGGATTTATTGCAAAAATCCATCTGTGAAAGGCTAGCCAGCAGCCCTCACCATTGCTTTAAACAACTACTTTTCTTGCCACCAGCGTGCACCTGTACACCAGGAGGGGCCGCAGAAACAACGGCACATGCTGATAGGATTATACGCCAAAATTGCTAGGTGTCTCCAGCTGCTGCTGTGTGGCCCACTTAGCTTTTGCAGCAAATTGATAAGTGTATGTTGAAATACATGACTGGAATTAACGTGTGCAAGTGGAGTGGTTTATTGTGCATTTTATCACCCATTTCGTAACATCTAGACTTTGATGCTTTTAATTATCTTAGATTACATAGCGCAGTGGTACCGCCAGGGCTAGCAGATCACCAGTATACACAGTTAAATGGGTATTTTTAAAGAAATTATGCGTGCACACATATGTACGTACATATTTATACTCTGTGCACATAAAACTTTTGAGAACATTTATGTTCGGAGGACTAACTACTGACCCTACACATTCTGTTTATTCTGGACTTCCTTATGGCCATCTTGTTGCTCTTGCAGCAGCACTGCACATCTAGACTTTGATGCTTTTTATGACACTCTTATCCACTAATTAACTTCATTAATTTTGCAATTAGTGAAGTTAATTAGTGGGTAAAAATGCTATATAAAACTTCAAAGTTTGCATTTTAATCATAGTTTGTATTAAAAATAATTAACACACGCTTGATTACCAAAGTCAATGCAGTTAGCTCAGACGGGGTCATGTGATATTAAAACCAGCTTTGTTCTGTATCTTTCCTAGCTAGTTAGTAGCGTTTTTCACTAACAATTACTGAGAGGTTGTCTGGTATCTGAAAACGCAGCTACAGGGAAAAGGCAGCGAATGAGACCAAAAAAAAAAATTTGATCATGATATGGCTGATTGGAAGTTGGCTTTCAGCTTGGGCAAATAGAGAAACAAGTTGGAAAAGGGAGAGCTGAAAATATTAAAAGAAGTTCGCTGTGACAGGTCATATATGTGGGAACGTTACTTGACTACCAGCCTCCCCTCCTCTGGTGAGACATTTCAGAAGAGATGTGCTCCGGGCTGTACTACCTGACTGTGTTTGCCTGATCACAAACTAAAAGGGAAAGGCATGGTAAGGAAAACCCTTTTGCCTAAGTAAGGACAGCAAAGGAGTGATGTTAGAAAATTAAAGCAGAAAGCATGAAATCCGTGAGGCTGGAGTGGATACTGCGATGTAGTAATAGCAGTAATCATAGAATCATAGAATGGTTCGGGTTAGAAGGGACCTTAAAGATCATCTAGTTCCATGGGCAGGGACACCTCCCACCAGACCGGGCTGCTCAAAGCCCCATCCAGCCTGGCCTTGAACACTTCCAGGGATGGGGCATCCACAGCTTCCCTGGGCAATCTGTTCCACTGCCTCACCACCCTCACAGGAAAGAATTTCTTCCTGATATCCAGTCTAAATCTCCTCTCTTTCAGTTTAATAGTAATGTAATAAGAGCAATAATAGCAACAACACAAAGGCGTGGTAGCAGTGTGGGTGTGGATGACCTCAGGAGCACAGCCACTATGCAGACCCTCCATACGGTGTCTGCAGAGCAGCCCACAGCGCTTCATTCCATCTCCCTCAGTTTAGTAGAAGTAAGGTACTTGTGCCTAGAGGTGTATGTAGATGAATGCACTTTTTTAGACGGATGGCCGTTTGTTGTAGTTAGAGCTATGCAGGATCTTTCGTATGTGGAAGCTCTTGGTTACAGTTTCCCTCCCTGGGCACACGGTCTCAGTGGGTCACAATGGTCTGCCCCTTCCTCTCACCCGGGTGTTTCTTACACCCTGTCCTGTCTGGTGGCATCTCTCCCACCTCGTACCACTCGTGACTCACCAGAGCGGTCTCCATCTCATCCCTGGCATGCCAAAAGTCGCAGCACTCATTTTTTTCTTTCTTTTGCATTTCTGGCTTAAGCACACGGCTTTGTCTGAGGGGGCTCAGTGCTCCAAGCGCTGCTGGAGCAGTGCCTAAATCCAACCTCTAGTGTTGGTACATCCATCTATAACATGGGCAGCAGCCAACCAAGCAGCATTACTGCCTGGTCGTATCCCTGCAATGCATATTGTATCCTTTTTTATAGTTTCTTTTATACTTTCAGCAGACTTTATAACAGCCATAATGTCATTCAGATAATTATACCGTAATTGACCTTAGCGTTGAGCATCCTTGGCTTTTACTGCAGTTTGCTTAATACTTCAGGATGGTCAATTATCTCGTAATTCCCACTTTGTTGGGAATTATTGTTTTAATTATTACACTCCAAATACATCATTTTGGCATGGTAGTAAGGGTACGCTGGGGAATGGTCATATTCGTGAATGCTTTAAAGAGTTACCAGCTTTATCATGTGGGAGGGCTTTTCATCCTGTCATCTGTAGTCATTACTTTTAACACTGATTTCACTTAATTATCACTTAGTCTGCTCAGGCCAGGTCTTCATCTGCAGGAGCTGGCATATGGGGAGCTGGGGCTTGCAGGATTTGAGAGCAGTTGGATGGCTGTGCAGTCTGACCATATTGATTTCTTCTCTGCCATGTTACAACGTGACTCATCTATATTAATGCAAGTAACTTCCAGTGGAAGTTTGGGGTAAAATGGTGAATTTTTTGTTTTGTTTTGTTTTCCTAGCAGTCTGAAGTATTAATGATTCTAAAGAGACAGCGAGCACACTGGTCTTTGCCCTGTTACTGATGAGAGTTTTACAGTTGCTTGAGAGGCTTGTATGTCCCTCTTTACATTCATTGAGTTTGTGCCCCTGTGTCCCTGGTGCTCCACCAGGAGCAGCGCGCCACCAGTGTTGGATAGAAACCAGCGGGGTCCTTGCGGTGGGAGGCCTTTTCGCCGTGTGTTGGCGCTGTGCTTGGCAGTGCCCAAAGGAGAGACTGGAGAGTGGCATTCCCTGCTTTACAGCCTGGCGCAAAACATACTTTGGGTCCAGCACTAGACACGCAGCGTCCCACTTCTTAAGCAAATTATGTGAAGAAGGCAAAGTGCTCCGCCTTTCTATAAACGTTGATGTTCAGTTGTTTTTTGTCAGCATTTTGTGGTGTATTGAACATGCACAAAAATGTTCCACCTAAGCAGAATATGAAAAGCCGGTGCGTTTTGCTAAACCAGAAACTAAACGTAACCTACTTTCACTGAAGAGTATTTTTTCCTGTGTCTGATCTAATTATTTTATGTGAGCAAACTCAGTGTTGGTTAGTAGGAAAATGCTGCTCTTTAGTAGATTAACGCATTTTATTGAAGAAAACAGCAGTGTGAAAAGACTTTATTTCTCTATAAATTTCAATAGTTACTAAAATGAGGACTCTGGCCCATTAAGTTACAGCCTGCCAAGTCACAATGCTGAATCACTTAATTTCTCTAAGTAGCTATCCTATTCCAGCTTCTTAAAGGCAGCTGTTAGGAGAGCACCGATGTTTTAATCGAGGAACAGGACGGAGTCTGTCAGCTAAACAGTGTGCTTCGATGGAGGTTTTCTTGCACAGTCTGCGAAGGTAAGGACCTCTCTTGGGGTATGCAGGCTTGCGCACTCATGAGCCAAGGTGTCTGTGGGTACGGGATTATACGTAGACATCTGATGTCAGTGGAAACCATAAGGATGTTGTCACATCCCCGGTATTTCTCACTGAAGATGGATCCTTACAAGTGTTTACAGGCTGAAAAGCTATTGCAAAGAGTAGTGAGAACTCAGCATGGGTAATAATGTTGTCCCGTGCACACAGAAAATAGTAAGCATATGAAGATCTGGAGCAAAGCTTATTGGCTATGAACATGACATATCTTTATTACTTAGCGTAAGAGATAAATTTAGATCTGTCAGCACCAGTACCAGAGATCCCGTGAAGTGAGAGATCTTTGTGTGGCAGGCGCATTGCATGTTGAAGGGAAAAGAGGCTGGTACTGCAGGGGTATTGATTGGCTCCATGCAAGGAAAGGGTTAGGGTAGGTAAAACTGGGAATGTTTAGATTTGTTCTGTAACAAGAAACTTTTGAGGCAAAATGTTAGTCTTGGTGCACTGGCCAAATTTCAGTCTGGGAAATGAGATTCTGCCTGATGCAGTAGGTGAGTTGTCTCCGTCTTTCTGCTAATGTAGGGTGAGATACCACAGCAAGATCTTTTCATCTTGGTATTAGGTCTGATCCATCTTTGAATGCCCAGTGTGGTACTCATCATTTATGTGCTAGTAATAATTATCTACTTTTTTCATTCTAGTAGGGAGCTTTAATTCATTACTTTATTAAGCAGTGAAATCAAAGATTAAAATGGTATCTATAGCACATAGCTAACTAGATTATGAAAAATGAAACTATATGGTTTCAAATTTATGAAAATAAATATTTCTATTTAAATAAGTGCAGTAGTTTACTTTAATTCTTTAGACACCACTCTAATTTGTAGTTTACTGGTGATTATTTTTCTTCGTTTTAAGGCAAATTGCTTTCTGTAGGGTGAAGCTGAGAAATAATGAATTGAATTCACATTACAAGCTGCTGCCTCCCAAATTGTAAATGAATATAAATGTAATAAGAGCTTACTATTAAAATCTTTTGCAAAAGACTATGCTATATCGTTGCAGTAAACAAATACATTTTTCAAGCCATCAGTTCGTTTAATGTTGCGTTTCTACTTGGCCTTTATTTTAAGGGCTTCTGTGCCTACTGCAGCTACTGTCTCCAAATGTTTTAACTTGTGTTGTCTTTTCGGAGCAAAAAAATAACATTGTTAGTTTGTGTCATTTACTATAATAGTTCATTAATGATCTGCTTTAAAGCTAAATCAGTGAATATTTTAACATGTATTTGCTCAGGATGGGAAATCCTTGTCTACCTATTTTATACTGTCAGGGGGAAACAGAGGGAGGCAGGCAGGCAAATGGAAGAGACGCAGGCTGCATTCAACACTGACTTTCTTCTGAAATTTTTATTTCCACTCAGTGTACTTAGAGGGTAATTAACAATTACCAATCAAAAAGATGGAAGGTTTTTACAAATTCCACCACTCATGAATCTGAGCTGCTGTTGGCAAGAATTGGAAATTTCAGAGAAGTGGGGAGGAGGACCTGATGTCCCAGTAAGGAGAAATTACGTCTCATGTGACTTGGGCGACAACCACAGCAACAGCTTCTGTGGTTAAGTGTTCTTAATCCTTACCAGAAGTTTGTTGTGTAATAAGTTAAGGAATAGAAGATATTTGGTCATAGCAATGGAAAAGAAGTTGCACAATGTAAATGTTAATTTCTTGGTTTGTGTTCCTGGTAGTAGCTATAAAATAAACCTGGGGAGGTGTGTGCTGAAAACCCTGAAACCAAATTGCTGTGTTGTACGGTTTTAAGCAGAACAGCTGTCCACAGTGCGTGGAGAAAGAACCCCAAAACCAGTGTTTCTGGATGAATGGGAGGATCTAAAATCCAGCACTAATGGCTTCTTTGGTTGTTGTTCCTCCCACCCCTTTATATAAGGAGGGCAGAGAGATGGAAACAGTCAGCAGGGTTTCAACTGAGAATTACTTTAATCTTCACTCCTGTCAGCTCCAATTCTGCAAAATGCCTGAACACATCTTTACTTATGTACGTTCAGCCATTGACTTCAGTGTGAGATAAAGTTTAGCGCATGCTTAAATGCTTTCTTGAATTAGGGCCAAAAGCTGCTGCTGCAGCTAAAATCAATCCCAGAGGGAACTTTGCATCTTTCATTACTTCCTTTTTTGTGTACCAAGATACAGGCTCCATCAAGCTTTGGAAATATGGTAGGAGTTGATAAATGTTGCCTTCCTTGTTTAAAGGAGTAGAGCAGAATTGTTGGATGAGAGTGCATAAAGTACGTAATACTTTCCTTTCTCACCTGTCTTGCACCTGTGCTCTTTAATGATCATTACTAAGCGAGGGCTGCAGAATGGCACTACGTTGTGTTTCCGTCTGCTGCAGGCACAGACTGTATTTGTAAAAGGCACCAAAATAAAATGAGTTGAGGTATTTTCCTCTGTTCTTTCCTGTTTCAAGACTGTTCTGAAGCTTGCTTCTTTATTTGCTAGAATTCTTCGTTCAAACCGTTGCTGAAGTGTGACTTACTTGGGCCACCTTGTTCGTGGTTTACACAGGCAGACACACACACACATGCGCGCGTGCGCTTTTCTGGGAGTATTGATTTAACCCTGTATATTCGTAAAGGAAACAAGCCAAAACCAGGCCAATGCACAAAATGTATTCACAAAATGGTCCAAAGTAGCTCTACATTCCTCCGGTTGACACTGCAGTAGCAGCCATGATTTGTCGGCTGATCGCCTTTATCTGTGTCTTGCAATGCGTCGTGCAATTTTAATACAAGACACTTGCTGAGCAACTATCGCTGATTAAAACCCAAAGTGCTATCTGTGAGAACAACTTCAAGTCATGTTACTGGGTGAAGTTGTATTGAGGGATAGCGACGAATGAGTCACTGTTTTGAATGAGCATCTGATCATGTTGTCTTCATCTCTTTTCTGACTGCAGAGCTCTTCGGTATCTCCCTCAGCCAGTTTCAGAACAGCAGAAAAGCACAGAAATTCAACAGATTATTCCTCAGAGAGTAAAAAACAGAAAACGGAAGAGAAGGAGATAGCAGCTCGTTACGTGAGTATATTGACTACCTTGTGCATTGTTGAACTTCAGTGTTCCTCTGCAGTTTCACCTGATTCCTGCTGCATAACTAATTTTAAAATTGAGGGTCACATTTTTAACAGGTTCTTACTGCCTGCCTCTAATGTCTGTGCTGGGTGGAAGGTTTCAGAGGGTGGGATTGACAGGGTTTTCAACAGTATAAATAGAGAGCACCTGGAAGGTGTGTGACAAGGGGACTGAGCGTTAGGTAGGCTGGGACTTGATGGATCTGGACTCTATCTTGGCTCCGCTTCTCAGTGCAGTGCAACTTTGGATGAGGATTTTCATCCTGTGCCCTTGTTCACCAATGAGAAAACTTGGAATAATGCTACAGCTGTGGCAACCTGTTAAGCAGAAGCTCTATAGGTGACTTAAATGTTATAATTGTCTTACAACATAAAGCTTGGTAAAAGTCCATGCGATGTTGCATAGTTGTGAGCAGCCTTGCATTTCATTGCTTTGTTGTTTCTTAGTACTTAAGAGACATGGAGATACTAAATGAAAGTTTTTAACACATTGTGACTTGCCATTGCAGGACAGCGATGGTGAAAAGAGCGATGACAACTTGGTAGTTGATGTTTCCAATGAGGTATACACAGTGGTGTTTTTTCTACCTTACAGTAGTGGTTAGAGGGGCAGGGTGTCTTCAATGGTTTCTGTGCATACTGGGTATATGAATAAGATTACAGCCTTTGCCTCCACAAAGGAGCTTGAAAAACCTGAGGGAATCCAGTCCGGTTGACTTCCTTTAGAATTCAAATCAGATCTGTGACACTTATTTCTACAAAGAATCTTCTTGTTTCTTGCATGAACCAAAAGTCTGCTTGAGATATTTGAAGCCAGCTCAGCACAGCAGATAGGATGCAGCTTATAATGGTGTCTGGTTTTTTGTTCATTCTGGCCACGACTTTGTTTGTGAACTTTATCAGGTTGGCGAAGTGCCTCAAAACTTTTCAATTTGTCACCTGACAAATGAGATTTACTTGCCTATTTCAATATCCATAGATTTTTGACATTATTTTTCATGGTTAATGGCATCAAATTTTAAGGCTTGCTTTTTTTGTGAAAAAAAAGAGTTGTCTTTCATTGTCCATCTCAATTTTACAGTTTTATCAGCTGAATCAATTAAGAACTGAAGTAAGATGTCACTTTTTATGACAGATCTTCATTCCAAAGTGAGAATTAGTCAAGACAACCAGTAGTGGCTAGTGTGGAGTTTTTGTACTAATCCACATTGCTGATATTTAGGATCCTTCCTCTCCCCGTGGGAGCCCAGCACACTCTCCACGGGAGAATGGCTTGGACAAGACTCGACTGCTGAAGAAAGATGCACCAATTAGTCCGGCGTCTATTGCATCCTCCAGCAGTACTCCTTCCTCAAAATCCAAAGAACTTAGCCTTGTAAGTGTTTCAAAATGGTCCTGACCCGTGATCATATGCTGAAACAAGTGCTTACTGGCTTTCTCTCTGGACACAATTGGTGTTTCCACAGCTATCAGTAAAGACCTATGAAGCGTCAATTTAAAATTCGTTTAATTTATCTCTTCAAGGGAGTTTAATGAAATAGTAAGGAGAAAGTCTACAGCCTTTTTTGGAGGATAGGAAGAGGTTATTTTCACTGGTGGTGAGGGTAGATGATAGATGTGCTGTGCAGAGAGATGTTTTTTTCCTCCCCCATACGAAAAACCATCATTCTGAGAATAAATAAAAGTACACAGGGGTTCCTTGAACTGTTTTCCTGTGCTGTGGTTTATAGCAAATTCAGTTCCCTGCTTGGATGTGATTTGGTTGTTAGCTTTGTTTGAATTACCAGGCCATATACAACAACAATAATTTTTATTTTCTATCTAAAAAGTAATCTGTCATTTACAAGAACCTTCCTTGACTTGCATCACAAATCACAATGCAAAAAAAAAAAAAAAGAGCTGCTTGCAAGTCGGCGGTGTTCTTTCCTTTCCTCTTTGTGACCACAGTTACTTACCTTCCTGAGCTGCACAGTAACTCCCCTCTCAGTTCTTCACAGGTCAGGGTACATGATCATTTAAAGAAATGCAAAAAAAAAAAGAACTTAAAGTGAAATGTCGTGCTCAGGAAAGGTGATGGAATGACAGGTTGGGGCCTGCGAGTCAGTGGTTTGTCTGATGAACAAGCTTGTCACAACAGTGGCACTGCACAATTCCTGACTTTATACCCATCACTGTCTCCATCCTGTGTTTCCAGCACCACGTTGGGCATGAGTTACTGGTCAGTTGTGGGTGTGTTTTCTTCTCTTAGTGTCCACCCAGCAGTGGATTCTCACAGAAACTCATAATAGCAATGGGAGCAGGTCCACCATGGGCTGAGTGAGGCTACCAACAGATTTCACATATCCTGCCAATGTAATTGTCAGAAGGCAATGATTTTCAGTCATTGACCTCATTCTGAATCATACAGATGCCCCCGATGAGGAAAGCTGTGAAGGCTGTAGTTAATTCCCAAAGCCATTCTATCTTTTTCAGTGTCTGCAGCTTCTCTTTCATTGCCAGGGACTGTTGAAACCAAAACCTGACAGCTAAATATCACTAATCACACACACTCTGGTTGTCATTGGCTCTCTTTCCAACCACTAGCTAAAGTAAAATAACTAACCAACTCTCTTCCTTTTTTTCCTTTTTGGTGATTAGAATGAGAAATCTACCACTCCTGTGTCTAAATCAAATACCCCAACTCCACGGACTGATGCCCCAACTCCAGGCAGCAATTCCACTCCCGGACTGAGACCAGTGCCTGGCAAACCCCCAGGTGTGGATCCGCTAGGTTAGTGTCTGTATATGTCGGTGGTGTGAAACTGTGGCCATTTGTCCCTAACCAGGCTATCTTTAAATCTACAGTGACAAGACAGTATATTACAGCTGCTTAAACTGTATGCTGAGCTGGTTCTTCAGCACTCTAATACAGTGTGGAGAGAGGAGATATATATATATTTTACTGTTTGCCAAAATCATATTTCACCTGATGGGTCTAGGCTGGCTGTGTGACTTCTCTCTTTTTTTCCCCTCAATAGCTTCAGGTTTAAGGACACCTATGGCAGTGCCGTGTCCTTATCCTACTCCGTTTGGGATCGTGCCACATGCTGGTATGAACGGGGAGTTGACCAGCCCTGGAGCTGCCTACGCCGGTCTGCACAATATTTCCCCTCAAATGAGTGCAGCAGCTGCAGCAGCAGCAGCAGCAGCAGCTTATGGGAGATCTCCGGTGGTAAGTGTTTGCCGCTGGCGCGTTCAGTGTTGAGAGCAGTTTATATTAGATGTAAGACCTGCAGGGTTAAATGTAGCTCAGTCTCTGTGTAATATGGGGGGCATGCTATTGGAAAACATGAATTAAACAGTCTTCCTTTGCCTAACTCCATCTTTAACACACCTTTTTGTTTTGCTTGGGGAAAACTATAGGTTGGTTTTGATCCACATCATCACATGCGAGTCCCAGGCATCCCTCCCAATCTCACAGGCATCCCAGGAGGAAAACCGTGAGTAGCAAACTTTCAACTTTAAAAGTCAGTCATCTGTTGAAGTTGTGTTCCCTTGCTGGTTGGAATTCCCCTTAGCTATTGAAAACTGTAGTGTGACTAGAAATAAGTAGCTATTTGGCAAGGGCAGGAGAAACACTTTTTAATCTTAAAGTTGCATTTGTAAATTTATTTTGAAGGCTAATAGCAACCAACAAGGACTGGTTGATATATAGAGTAAAGGAAACAGAAGTAAATGGAAAAAGGAGCTGATCTTCGAGGTGTTACTTGCTGAATTTGACTGGTTGCTCTTACATGGAAAGGCAAACTGGAATGGGCTCTTGGCTTTCCATCTCTACTGTACTCTGCTCTTCAGTTTTAAAAAATGATTTCTTTGTTCACAAAAGCATTGCAATTACTTCCAAACTTATCAGCTGCTATAAACAGCAAGCACTGTGCAGAGAAAGGAACACTGAAATGTTTTGTTTGATTGAAAATACTGGAAAGAATTATTGTATCATAATGTTCAAATTCATTCTTGATGGAACTGACTGTAAAAGGTGACCTGCTCTACCAGGCTTCGCTTGTTGTGAGCCTTGCAAAAAGAATTACACAGATAAGAAGAACTCTCTGCTCACATCCCTCTTGAGTTAGAGGGGAAAAAATAAAAACAGTGGTGCAAACCATATTGATCCAGGTTTTCTGTAAGGGTCCTCCACGTCCACTTCTTGCGTGACACTTGTGGGAAACTGTGATCAGCTAATACTGGAGAGTTTGAAGGGCAGGGGATGTTTGTGCTGTTCTTTCTCTGACTTTTGTATGTATGACCGTGTTTGTGGAGGATTGACTTGGGGGTGGTCACACAGTTGCACGCGTGTGAGGAAATGCATAAGCTTGCCTGCCAGTGAGCTTTTCGAGATGCAGGATTAATCTCATACCACGGTGACCAGCAATCAGTCCTAGTGCCTGTCACTCCTCTTGTCCATATGTGTTGCACAAATCTTAAACCATGCTCAGGTGTCTCAGATGTTGTACACTAGTTGCCACCTCAGGTTGACTTTTCTGCTGGTTGCGCCGCCCTTTTTGGTGGCTGCGTAAGGCGAGTGTGGAAATTGGTGTGCAGCAGCTTCTGGACCAGCTGCTTGCATTAAAAATTTCTGTGGCACATATCTTCATCCTACACCTGCAGCAGGCGCTTAGAAGTGTCTTGTCATGATGTTCAAATGTTTGCTGGGTTCAAATTCATCCCTGGTGGAGTTGGTCACCCAGAAGGAAGGATGACCAGCTTTACCAGGCTCTGCTTGCTGTGCTGTGAGAAATGGCAATACTGGAGGTGCGGAGACCTCCCTGCTCACATCTCACCTGTGTTAGAGATGGGGGGAATAAAACATGAGGCGGACTGAAATCAAACTGGTTCAATTCTCATGCATCTCCAAGGCTTTTGACCGTTATTGACGTATTGATGACTGTTTTACACATTTAAATGTAGCTGTCATTTGTCTGCGTCAGGACCTGAAACCTTTGAAATCTGTGGTTGTTTTAGCATGATTGCATCGATTTTTATTCATCTTAAGTGCGGTACTTTTCACAGCTATCATTCAGGATTGTTGCTTTCTCATTTACTCTTCCTTTTCCCTTAGAGCGAAAGTTGTGTAAATTCCCCACACTGTTGAGTGTCTGTTGAAATGGAGCAGGCAGTGCGTGGCACATCAGGGATCTGGCCCCTAATACCTCTAATTTCACTTTGGAGATATATCAAAACGCTGAGGATTGTACAATATATAAGTAGAAAAGGTAGTTAATGTGAAAATAAGAAAAAAGTGCTCTCCAGGTGTTTATAGTGTCAGATATTTGTAAGATATTTAGAGCACTTCAAAATAAGCAACATGCAGTGTTAGTTCTTTGAGTGAAAAAAAACCAACCACTCAACCACCACAAAACCAAACCAAGCAACAAAGCAACAGTTTAAGCACATGTGCTGGTATGGAGTAATGAATAGAGTGAGAATAGAGTAGTCACAGGTCACTCCAGATCTAAGCTTTATTTCTGTAGTTGTTAAAAATGTTCCCAGTGTACTTTATAAGCATGCTAAAAATCGCTTTGGCTGATAAGAGTATCATAGGTCTGCAGAGAGTGACTGCATACAGAAATCAGAAGAGATGACAATGAACTTCCACTTGTTTAGTGACCATCAGCTGCTTTCTTTCAGTACCTTACTGCAGCAAACAGGAATTAGGGAGATAACAAGGAAGATATTTCAGATTTCGGCGGTGATAATCAAATCCTAATTCTACTTATATAGGCAGTTTGCTGCTTTTGACAACCAGAGAAATGTGTCCTACCCTTTCCTGAATGTATTTAATGTCAAAAAGTGGAGAATGATGGTATGATCTGTCACTCAGACCTGCCAGAACAAGAAACAGAGCGCAGGATGAGAAGAGTGTGTGAAGCTGTGGGAATAGGGCAGAAAGGTGAAAATGCAGTTGCATTTTGTACCACTGAAAATTATTGTTCTAGTGTTAACGCACTATGAATCTTAAATAACAGATTCAATAGTTGAATTCTGAAGACTGCCTTCTTCAGTGACTTTGAAGCAACAATTAAGGAAGTGATCTTACTAAGTATTCTCATAAAATGACTTTTTTAATGATCTCTTCTCATCCCACCACTCTGACAATGGATTTTTCATCAGTTCTATGATGTTTTTTTTAAGTCTAAGGAAATTAAAGCCTTACGTTAAGCATACCTTGGTCTGTGTAGGTGAACCCTCTTACAAAATTTGTGCTCTTGTAATAGACGTGATATGTCAGGTAGCATCTCAGAACAAGACAATTTCACAACCTAACTGTGCTCCCTGGAAAATATTTTGAGATGAAGCTGTTGATAGGTTATTCACAAGTGGCACAACTGGCAGTCACACAACACATTCTTTCTCAGTGAGAGCCCTGATTCCGGCAAGAGAAATTGGGATTTGTATTTGTTGTGTCAGGTCCACACAGGAAAAAAAAAAAGGAGGAAGGGGAATAAAAAAAGAAATGAAAAAAATAAAGAAAATAAAAAAGACAGCAAGCCCAAAAGAAGGAATAAAATTCCAGTGTATTTTATCTGGTCTGTCATGTTGCATATCGGCAACTGTGCCTTGAGGACTTAACTCCTTGGCAGTGGAGGTTTCACTGCACCCTTAGGTGCAGTGCTGGGCAGTTTCGCTTGAGGGGCACAGGACCCGCGGTGTGGATGGGGCAGCATGGCAGCAATCCAGCTGAAGTTTGCACAGAAGTCAGTAAGGGAACAACCAAATGTTCCCTGGTAGTCAGCTACCTGCTATGCTCTGCAGCAGCCATCCAGTTGTTTTTGTCTTCCTGGGGGCCCTGACCTGACCTTCCATCCTTTCTCTGCATGTGGTGGTCTCCCTGTGCCCCAAGTTTAAGAGTAATGTCGTGTGTCCTCACTCATGCCAGAAATCATCATTGCATGAGTTGTAAAAGCTCATTGGATTGGTAGATGGTGTTTGACTTTCCATGCTGAAAGAAGAGAATACCTAAGTTTACGCTTTGAGTGCCATGCTATAGATAAATAAATGATTTCTTCTTCACATGATTATAAAGATTACAAAAGGAGATGAGTGCACAATCTGAATGCCTGCAGTGGAAACACACCTTTAATTCCTTTTTCTTATATGGGCTTGAAGAAAAACTTCTTAAATAACCACTGGATTTTGTTTTTTCCCCTCAGAGCATACTCATTTCATGTAAGTGCAGATGGCCAGATGCAGCCGGTTCCTTTCCCTCCTGATGCCCTCATCGGTCCAGGAATCCCCCGCCATGCCCGTCAGATCAACACTCTGAACCACGGGGAAGTTGTGTGTGCAGTTACCATCAGCAACCCCACGCGACACGTGTACACGGGTGGGAAGGGGTGCGTCAAAGTCTGGGACATCAGCCACCCTGGCAACAAGAGCCCTGTCTCTCAGCTGGACTGCCTGGTGAGTGAACAGCCTTGTACAACAGTGGAGGAAGATAGCAGGTTGTGTTAAGATTGAAATGATACCTTTAAGGTGCAAAGGTACAAAAACCAGTGGCTATTTGAGTGCTGTCATTGGAGGCAAAGCTCAATACTTAATTTGTAATTTTGTTGTGTCTTTTAGAACTGAATTTAAAGTATGTTCCTTGTCATACTCATGGTTTTTTCCCCCCAGTGAATCAAAACATCTTTAATATCCTAAAATTGTATTGGTAGGGGGAGAGATCAAAGACAGCACAGCAAATACTGTTTATAAACTTTGACATTTGTTGGCAATCTTAAAGCTTGGTATCCTATCATGCTAAAAATTGCTGTCTTGCTGCTGTATTCTCAGAGAATATTTGAAGATTGTGTCACGTATTTTGCATCTGTGTATATGTGTGAGTGCATTGCCCTGTCTTAATGTGACAATTAAAAATATCCCTGAATGTTATTCACAAATTATTTGAATGTGCTAACAAGATGAACCATTGTTAGCAGCTTTTCTCATGTCATTTACCGGTTCTTCGTAAGATGTTGCTTCTTGTTACAGATGCAGTAAAATGAGAACTGTGCAGCACATGTAGACATATAATGAATTGCTACACAGGTTGCTACACAAATGAAGAAAATTGCCCAAATATTTTCCTCTGACATCTCTTAGATGGTGGCAGCAAGTCTCACTGGAACCGGGGGATGGGGAG
Source organism: Rhinoptilus africanus (assembly GCA_013400135.1). Lineage (NCBI taxonomy): Eukaryota > Metazoa > Chordata > Aves > Charadriiformes > Glareolidae > Rhinoptilus > Rhinoptilus africanus. The sequence continues at coordinate 86,431 of VXBO01005900.1, forward strand.
CGTGCAGGGAATTTGGTACTCCCCCATGCCGAGAGGTTAATGTGCTGAAATAAACAGCGTATGAAAATGTAACTTTCTACACAAGCTGTCGAATATAGCTGTCTCTAATTGTTTTGGGCTGGGTTCAGGTCTTTGCGTTTTGATGCTAATTAAGATTAAATATCTTTCACTACTGAATTTTGTAGATCAAGTTTAAGTACTTCCCTAATGTCATGTAATTTTCTGGCATTAATACACTTTATCATTGTCATAAGTATAAATGGCTCATTAAAACCAGGAGGGAATACAATACTTTTATGGATTTCTGCTCTCATGTTAATGCTGTTTTCCTTTCCTCATGAGTAATCTCTTGATGGCTTCTGTCTCCACAGAACAGAGATAACTACATCCGTTCCTGCAGATTGCTCCCTGACGGCCGCACCCTGATTGTTGGTGGGGAAGCCAGCACGTTATCCATTTGGGACCTGGCAGCTCCAACTCCTCGCATCAAGGCGGAGCTGACATCTTCTGCTCCAGCTTGCTATGCCCTAGCTATCAGCCCTGATTCCAAGGTCTGCTTCTCCTGCTGTAGCGATGGGAATATTGCAGTGTGGGATCTGCATAACCAGACTTTAGTAAGGTAGGTCAACCAAACTGGATCATCGGGTTATGAAGAGTTAATTAGACACAGCCCTGTATACTCTTCTGTGTACGTATGCTGTTTTCTTTGTGGTGTCTGTGTAGCTGCTTCCAGTATTTTATTGCTAGGCAATAGCCATACTAATAGCTTGACAAAAGTCTATGTAATTTTTTATGGGTTTTGAGGATTTTGTAATTCCAGGCCTGTTGACCTGCCCATAACTATAATCACCTAAAACCAGCTGGGTGTTGACACTGCTGTATGTTCTTCGAACGGATAGCTTGCTTTCTGTCTGTGCAATACTCTGTGCTCACACTCCCGTCTCTTGAATTGGTGCTCCACCAGATACGTCTTGGCTAAAGAAGTATGTATATTACTGCATTGCAAACTTAGCATCTTAGGAGTATGGGTTGCTGCTCAACACTAGTGTACAGTAAGCTAGAAGCCAGTCATACAGAGCTTCTCTGTTCACTGCACTGTATGTTATTATATGCAATATATCGGTATTGCAAGGAAGGGCAAGCTTTTACTCCCTGATGTTTCGCATTTAGACAGCTCTTTTTTTTTCCAACTTTGTTGGTGACCTGCAGATTCTTCTTAAACTAAGTGAATTCTAACGATCATGCTACATTCCTTTGTGGGGAGTGGGGTGTTTTCAGTCGAATAGTGGGTATCACACAGTCTGCAGCGAAGATAACCAGAGCATCTGACTCGTAAAGTGTGCTTTTTGAAATCAAATTAGCGCTTAGCTATCTGGCCTGATTGCTTCATCAATTCATCACAAAACTCACATGGCTGGCTGTGTGTCAGGCACTGAAAGAAAAAGGAAGTATTTTGTATACATGCTCAGAACTGACTGTTTCCAGCATGAGAACGTGTATATCTTCCTTCAATATTTTCAGGCAATTTCAGGGCCACACGGATGGAGCGAGCTGTATTGACATTTCTAATGATGGCACCAAACTATGGACGGGAGGCCTGGACAATACAGTCAGGTCTTGGGATCTCAGAGAAGGGAGACAGCTACAGCAGCACGACTTCACATCGCAGGTTTGCTCTCAAAAGCTTTGGCATGCTAAGAAAAATCTGTCATGGTTTTCTAAAACAAGAAGGAAAAAGAAGCAGGCTCAAAGAGAATGCCAAAGAATTTTTCACATAGTCTCACACCGTTTTTTTGGTTTGTTTTTTTTTTTTGGACATGGCAGCTAAACATCTTTCTGAATTACGACTATTTGACAGATTAGTACTTCTCCCATGAGAGTAGTGGAGAATCCTTTTTATAAAAGAATTGCCAGATTAAAGCGTTCCTGTGTGCAATCTGTTCCCATTTCTGTAGATTCTTGTTCAAAAATATTTTAGGAAAATATTTTTAAATGCTGTCAGATAAGCTAGTACATTAACTTTTATAGCTTGATTCATTGCTTTGCTATTACAGTTTTAATTGAGCTTTGTTTACATGAACTAATTTATCTTGATTACTATAGTAATTGGATTATCATGTTTTTAAAACTGTAGTAGACCAAAATGTGTTTTTGCATGATGTTAACAGTGTAGCAAGAGTCGGTTTTGAATATCTCAAGCTCATTCCTTTACTGATTGAAGCATGTGCTGTGCTAATTCCAGATCTTCTCACTGGGCTATTGTCCAACTGGTGAGTGGTTGGCAGTAGGAATGGAGAACAGTAACGTC
>VXBO01005900.1:95054-108927 GCA_013400135.1 Rhinoptilus africanus
AAAAAAAAAAAAAGTAATTACTGTTAAATAAAATGTGCTCAAGTTTTTCTATGTGCAGGAGTCAGGAAATTCAAAGCAGTAGCTCGGGCTGAAACTGTTTCTCATTTGCATTGAATATACTACATCTTTGTGTCACCAAATCAGCACCGAATACAGCAATATGAACTGTGCTTTAGAACATCAGGTATGGCTACCGAGAAAAATGTGGCTTTGAGTTTTTCAGAGCAAATGCACCCTGAAGATCTCAGCCAAAGAAATGCTCTTATGTGGGGTACGTGGGAGGAGTAGTTGGTGCGTGGTACGTAGTATCAACGTCTTGTGGTGACCACAGTGATACTGAAGAGGGTTGGTCAGTGTGGGCTTGGTGTGCAGCCAGCCGGTTCTGCCATCTATTTACACGAGAATCCCCCTTCCCAGGCATAGCAGGAGATGAATCCCGGAGTAGCGTGCCGTAGAAGATCATCTCTGACAAGCTCTTAAATAATGCACCTGCCACGTCTGCTTTTGAACCAAGAGTTACTGAACATAACCCTTGAGATTTCACGTTTCTTCTGGTATTTGGAGTACAGCGTTTCCACCTCACAGCAAGAAATTTTTATGTCAAAACCAATAAATGTTCCTACTCTTACCAAATGATTTTCTGTCCTGCTTACAAGGAAACAGTATTATAGTGTCTTTTTTTATTATTAAAAATGGTGTAGTCTGACATTTACAGCATGTCCATAAACCTGCCATCGAGTGCAAGGAAGCTCTTTTGGGGGGTCACTTTGTCTCACATGGTTACATTTTGAAATGTTGTTGCAGAAATACATTTTTTCTTGCTTTGAGGGGGATTAGTCTATGATATTGTATGCATAGCGCATACGCTAGGGGAGGGACTGTCTTCTAGTTACTTCTGCCTTTGTGGTTTGGACTTAGCTGATTACCCCAGAATGCTGAAATGCATCTGAAGGGTAAAATCAGTAAGTACAAATATTTAAGGAATTTTTAAAAAAATCTGCTGTTCTACAGTAATTATATTGACCCAAACTGTCTTTTAATGTCATATCAAGGTAAGCATCTGTATTACACCTTCTTTTCATATTCAAATAAAAGAAGGGGTGGAAGAATTTAAAGCTAATCTTTACCTTTCAATCAAATCTGTTCTTTAAAAAATACCCCAACGCTAGTGCTTGGGGGAGTAATTGTCTTGGTTTTATTGTAATTTTCCTGAAGAATTTTATAGCAAATGTGCTGTGGCACAATCCACAGTAATTCTGTAAATTGGGATGGGTCATGTGGCTGCTATTAAAAGCCAGGTTTTAGACAGTTCTATTGACATGAAAAAGTCAGCGTGACTTGGTGGTCAAAGGTTGTTACCTCATTTCCTGAGCAAAAGAAAAGTGGATTTTTGGCAGTATGTTTGAATGCATTTTGATGCCTGTCCAGTATGGCTTACGGAAACTTTGAGGGGGTTTCAACAATTCTGTCTTGATTTTTTTACTGTAATTTAGGATGTGTTTGATGCAAGAAATGGTGCATAGGAGTGAACCAAATCCCAGGGCCACGGGCAGGAGGTGCCGTGTGGAACAGGCTGCTCCGGTTCTGATTCCACGCTCTGCTCTGTGCTGCCTGGCATGGAGTGAAATGATTTGCATGAGCCCTATGTAAAGTGTTTTTACATTTTTCTGCATGAAAGGCTTTATCTAAAGGCTAGCTATCCGTTATTTAGATAAATTTTCACAGCTGTATTGAAATATACGGGGACGTTTTCTGTTGGGGAAAGAAGGAGGAAGACCTCTGAGGAATCAAGCATTTCAGCCCCTTATCAAGCACTGTGAATGTGCAAATGAGGCAGTTGCACTGCTGCATTACAAACTGTCAGTCTTCTGCTGGAGTCGGGAGAAAAAGAATCCTGAACTACCTGGTATAAAGGTAATAGACTTCCTTGTGTTTCAGCATGGCTTTAAGGTATTAGGTAAGAAGACCAATTTACATTCATTTTAGAACAAGCAAACATGAATCTTCTTGTGATATTAATGATGGAATGGCTGGCCATCTTACAAAAAATAGTGACATTGAAAGAATGAGGATAGTTAACCAGGCATTCTCCTCTCCAACACGTGAAGCAAGAGTATACAAAAAAATTCTGCTCTTTTTACAGTATAATCTCCTAAGTGTGGACAGGGATGTTAGTATTTCAATGAAAATATTTTTTTCCAAAGCAACGTTAATGTCATCCTCCCATTTGCGTATGCACACATCTTTGATTTTAAAAAATCCCACCTCCATTGCAAATTAGCTTATATCATTCAGGCTTTTAAGAAACAATCAGGATAGCTTCTCTGCATCATATCAATTTTAGGGTTTTTTTAGGATTGTGTGTGACTCTGCTGCTATTTTCTCACTCCTTCCTCCCCCACTGAGAACGCTGCTGAAGGTGGTGTTCAGTGCTCAAGAGATGCTGTTGCTTGTGGTTTGGTCTTGATCTCAGGGTTTGCTCAGCGAATGGCAACGGAAAGCATTCACAGGATTTGGCTGGCTGTAACAACTGCTGTGACAGCTGTTACAGACTCATTTATGCCTCTTTCTTCCTCTGAGCAGTCTTAAATAAAGACATGCGGTAGGAGCAGTCCTCTGTCTAGCTGACCCTTCTGCTTTACCAAGTTTCACAGGTGCTCATCAGCTGGAAATGATGAAGGAAGAGAAGGAGCTGGGAGTCCTAGCTGGGCTCAGCATGCCAGCAGGAGACAGCCATGAAAAAGACAAATATGATCTAGGATGTGTCAGGAGAGGCATTTGCAGCAGAGATAGGGAAGTATTGCTGCCATTATACAAGGCACTGCACAGACCTCGCCTGGGATAGTGAGTACAAACCTGGTCACCCGTGTTCAAAAAACTTAATTGAAAATGGGACTGCTAGGGAGATGGACCTACCGGGCAGACTGGAAAATCAAGGGGATGGAGAATGTGTCATGTAAGAAAAGCCTACATCCTTTTAATCTAGCAAAGTGGCAGACAGAGAGCAAATACAAATGTTGTCTAGAAATGCTTCAAATGTCTATTCATCAAGGGTGAAATGACATTACAACTGAAAGATAATGCTAGCACAAAAAACAAGTGAAGAAAACAGCGTAGCCTGGAATTAAGGAGGCTCCTGTTCGAGCAGGGAGGCCCTGAAGTGGGTTTCCAATCCGGGCACTGACGAGAAAAAAGCAGACTGCTTTTAAGACGAAGCACAATATATTTATGAAGAGGTCCATGTGACAGCAGGGCATTGATGTCCATAGCCCATAGGTCTCTTCCAGTCCTTCCTTTGTGCTTGACCTGCATATATAAAGGATGTATAATGGTAATGGAATGAGCGAATATTTATTTTGAAAAAAATTTTGGTGTGAAGGAGGGAGAGGAGGAAGGTGGGTGAAGAGAGTGGGAGAGAAGGGCTGTCAAACAGAAAACACTCATTTGGGGTGTTTCTCTGCAGCTGAAGAACTACACTTCTACCTAGATCTATTTATTATGACACTGCTTATCTAAAAACAAAAGTTAAAAAGAAAACTGCATATTATTCAAGCTCTAATGCAGTGTGTTCCAGCCTTCTTAGACTCACTGGGTTTGAGGACATACAGGATAGTTACTTCTTATTGTAAGTAGGGATGTGTTCCATGATGCACTTGGTCATGTGAGCAGGTTTTGATAGTTGCTTGTGATTATCATCTGTTTGCCAACCCGTCGTTCAGACTGTGGCAGTAAGATTCCTTGAGAAGGAAGGACAGGTAATGATCATGTAGCATTTAGGTTTCTCTTGCTATATTTTACTGAAAGATTTATCCACCTTGGTGGCACTGAAATATTTGAGACTTAAGGAGCGTACAGTCAGTCTTTTCTGCCTGGCGGTCCTAGCTGGGTCTGAGTACAGAGGGACTCTGACTTCAGGGGCATAATGTATGGCTTTCACCCTCGCATGATCTGGTGATCTCCTCCCATTCCACCTCACCTGCAGCTCTATGAATTGCAGCCTTAGGGGCATTCTCATGCCTGTGGTAATGGCATGAGGGGCAAGGAAGTCTGCCTTTGCCCTGAAGCATCTAAAACAGTTGCGGACTGGACTGGTTGTAAAATGGGAGCATTTTGAGTCTTTACAAGGGCTTTTCTCTCAGCCATTGTCACCTCATCTGAGGTATGCCCTTTATCTGAGCTACAGTCCCAGTGAGACTTCCGGGGAAAGAAATTTTGTCTTTTCTATCGCTTCCTGATAATCTTTCTCTATTTAAAGAAAAAAAAAAAAAGTAGTTTGATGTAGGCCCTTCAGCTTCTTGGGACAGCTCTCTGTTGTGTCCAACCAAAGCCTCTCAGCAACTTGGCAATTTCTGGGTTTGCTGTACTTGCAGCCCAACAAAAAAGAGAAATCTTTTCATTATTGTTTCTGCTTTTTGTAAGGACTGGCATAATTGACAAACAGAGTGTAACATTCCTTTAAGAATGTTACTCAATTTGTTCAAAAGATAAGAGGTTGGAGCTAAAGGAAAATATTTCATTTTTATGCCTTTTTTCGCAGGGCTTTATGTAGCCCTATCCCAGTGTTGGTTTGTGGCAACATATTCTTTATGGAAAAAAAGGAGTTCATGTTCCAGATTAACTGCTCAAGCTACTCAGTCACAGTGCATGTGCTTCATAGTCCTATTTAATAGCCCAACTGGAAAAATGTTTGTCCTTCTATTATTGTTTTTTTGCTTCATTTTGCAACTCCTCCTTAATAAAGGAAAGGGTTCGTGTCCAAATGAGAGCAGCAAAGATGGTGAAAGTTCTAGAGGACATGACTTAGGAGGGGTGGCTGAAGGTGCTAGGTTTGTTCACCTTGGAGAAGAGCAAACTGAGGGGTGACCTCATTACTGTCTACAACTTCTTCATGAGGGGGAACAGAGTGTGAGGTGCTGATTTCCTCTCTGCTGTTCAAAGACAGGATGCCAGGGACTGACTTAAGGCTCATGAGGAGAAGTTCACATTGGATATTAGAAAAAGATTTTTCACTGAGAGGGTGGTCAAGCCCTGGAACCAGCTCACCAGGGAAGTGGTCATGGCCCCAAACCTGTGGGTGTTCAAGAAGTTTTTGGGCAACAGTCCTAGATACATGGTTTAACTTTTAGGCTGCCCTGTGTGAAGTCAGGAGTTGGACTTGATGATCTTCATGGGTCCCTTCTTACTTGGGATATTCTGTGATCCTCTGATTCTAAATTGCAGCCAGTTAAAAACTTTAAAAAGAAAAAATAAAGCCTACAAGCAAAGCAAAAATACTCAAAAAAAGTCATATTTTTCCTTCATGGAAAACCTCAGATAATTGATACTAATTCACCTTCTAAATTGAAATTTATATTTTAGACATATTTTCATCTGGAACCTTTCTCTTGACTCGTAGCTCAGTTTTTGCTGAAATAACTATCTCGCTTCCTGCATGTGGGCACCCTGGGCATGACCCTGTCTGAGGTAGGAAGCCCATGTTCAGTCCCCTGCTCTGCTGAACTCAGAGCTTGTGCACTGGCTATTGCCATTATTTGCAGGCTATTGACCATAGCAATCAGATATATATGTGTCTGTGTGGTTTTTCTGTCTTGTCCCCTAAGTCAATCCTCACATCCAATCCTCTTTGGATGTGAGGATTGCAACCTTTTCTATGTGTGCAGTGCCTGGGCCTCTCAGATCTTCATGCTTTACCAGAACACAAAAACTTGCTGGTTCTAGAGATCTAGACTGTACCATGTGCCTAAAGGTCCCTCTGAACTAATTGCCAATTTTTAATCTGTTTTACAGTTGATTGTTGCAATAAACTTTCACATCAATTGGTTATGGTGGGTCTGGGACTCCTTTTTGCTGTCTTGAGGATTAGGAGACTGCTACAATCTTGTTCTGGCCAGGGTAGAAGATCTTAAAAGCATGTTTGATATTGTTTTCTGTTAGATTATATATGGCTACAACTGTGACTTCAGCTGCAGTATGGAATATTAGACTCTGATGTAAATCATGTTTCTTTTTTCCTGTAATGTCTGTAACAGGTCAATTATTCCACAGTGGCTCCTAATCAAATATTCTGATAATGTCCTCCATTGAAACCTGTGGAAATTTTTCTATGATGTTACTTTAACTTAGCTTTTATCCTTATTAAAATATAATTGATAAATATGCTTCTTTAGGAGACACCTCAATATCTATGGATTAGAAGTGGGAAGTGTAACTGTTAGCTTTTACTTACGGGTTCATTTATAAACTACATAACATTATTGCTGTGAAAGATTGTATAAAGGATAGAAACACATTTTTAACGTATCTGCTTCAGGAAATTTGAGATCAAAAGACAGGATAGTGTGAAAACCTGGCACATCTATAGGTATTCCAGAATCCAGAATGCTTGCATGTTGTGTCTCATTATGCAGAATCATGTATAAAATGAGGTACCTCCCTGAGGGATATCATAACGTCTGTCAGTTGGTGTTTGCTGTGCACTACGATGTTGCTCTTGGAGGTACTAGTCTCTTAGGAGGACTTAATGTAACAGGGAGGCTTGTAGTAGTTTCCCAGGCAGACTAGAAACTTAAAATATTAAGCTTAACTCCGAGTCTCTAAACGTTGTTCTAATAAATAGATTATCACAACTGGAGTCTCGTTTCTCCTTTTCTGAACCCAGATTCTGTATGGGTGAACTCTGACAAAAGACTGCATTGTAGTTGAAAGCCTTCTCTAGATATTGTTATGTGAATAGAGGGCATAGAGCAAGTGTGTAACTGCATCTCTTTTCTTCTTTTGAGTGCACCTTTGCTCATCAGTTACAAAAACAGGTGGTGATAGTTATGTAAATCTGGATGTTGTATATTTGGAGTCCTGGATATTTTCTGTTCTGTCAGTTAGGGTAAATGTGTCATTTTCTGTGAATGGAGATGGCTGAAAGTACTTGACGTCCTCTAGGAGCTGGAAGATGCTTCCATTAATTTACACCAAATCTTTGTTTGCATTTCTATTCCAAGGCCTGCTTTATATGAAACTGGTAAAATAGATTTCCTTTTATTTCAGACATTGTTTATGTAAGGATTTAAGACAAAAATGGTGTCAGTGGGGTAAATATTGTGCAACAGTTAAAGGAAACACTGAGATTTGCTAGAAACAGTGTTTTTCAAGGTCCCCTGCTACTAAAGAGTTTTAAACAGCCTTTTAGTAACCATAGGAAAATCTATGATTGTTTACATAAAAGCATTTCAAACTCTTCTTCTGTTATAAATTATGTGTGGTGAGTAGGTACGTTAATGTTTGCAGTAAATCTCTTTATCATGGTAAGATAAAAGGAATATTTATAATTTCCTTAAAATGTATTTGGTTTTCAGTAGATGAAAGATTATGAAGTTATTCCTCTAAAGAGAACTATATTTCTTGCAGTTGTTAAACCACTGTCAGCTGTATGAAACTGGTTAGCCTATTTAAGTGTTTCACCTATCCAATAGTCCTTTTGGTTGCATACAGATAAGCTACAAATGAATTGCATATATAAAACAAGTATTTTCTCTTGAACAAAAAAAAAAATGCCATCATTTTCATTAGAAGACACCTGCAGTTTGCATTGTTTGTTATGTTTTTCTGATGGCTTATTTATGGCTGACTTATTTTTTTTTTAGTTACTGAAACATCACAGGGCCATATCACGGAATCAAGGAATTTCAGAGTTGGAACAGACCTCTAGAGATCATCTAGTCCAACTCCCCTGCCAAAGCAGGATTGCCCAGGGCACATTACTCAGGACTGCATACAGGTGAGTCTTGAAAGTCTCCAGAGAAGGGGACTCAACATGGATTCACCAAGGGGAAATCATGCCTGACTAATCTGATCACCTTCTATGATTGTGTGACTGGATGGATGGATGAGGGGAGAGCGGTAGATGTGGTCTACCTTGACTTCAGCAAGGCGTTTGACACGGTCTCCCACAGCATTCTCATAGGGAAGCTTAGGAAGAGTGGGTTAGGTGAATGGACAGTGAGGTGGAGAGAAAACTGGTTGAAAGATAGAGCTCAGAGGGTTGTGATTAGGGGCGTGGAGTCTAGCTGGAGGTCAGTGATGAGTGGTGTTCCCCAGGGGTCAGTACTGGGCCCAGTCCTCTTCAATATATTCATCAACGACCTGGATGAGGGGATAGAGTGCACCCTCAGCAGGTTTGCTGATGATACAAAGCTGGGAGGGGTGGCTGAGACCCCAGAAGGCTGTGCCGCCATCCAGAGAGACCTGGACAGGCTGGAGAGCTGGGCGGAGAGGAACCTCATGAAATTCAATAAGGGCAAGTGTAGGGTGCTGCACCTGGGGAGGAATAACCCCCTGCACCAGTACAGGTTGGGAGCTGACCTGCTGGAGAGCAGCTCTGAGGAAAGGGACCTGGGAGTCCTGGTGGACAACAGGATGACCATGAGCCAGCAATGTGCCCTTGTGGCCAAGAAGGCCAATGGCATCCTGGGGTGCATCAAGAAGAGTGTGGCCAGCAGGTGGAGGGAGGTCATCCTCCCCCTCTACTCTGCCTTGGTGAGGCCCCACCTGGAGTACTGTGTCCAGTTCTGGGCTCCCCAGCTCAAGAGGGACAAGGAATTGCTGGAGAGGGTGCAGCAAAGGGCTACAAAGATGATTAGGGGACTGGAACACCTCTCCTATGAAGATAGACTAAGGGAATTAGATCTCTTTAGCCTGGAAAAGAGGCGTCTGAGGGGGGACCTTATCAGCACTTATAAATACTTAAAGGGTGGGTGTCAGGAGGATGGGGCCAGGCTCTTTTCAGTGGTGCCCAGTGATAGGACAAGGGGTAATGGGCACAAACTTGAGCACAGGAAGTTCCACCTAAACATGAGGAGGAACTTCTTTCCCTTGAGAGTGGCAGAGCACTGGCACAGGCTGCCCAGGGAGGTGGTGGAGTCTCCGTCTCTGGAGACATTCCAAACCCGCCTGGACGCGTTCCTGTGCAACCTGCTCTAAGGTGGCCCTGCTCTGGCAGGGGGTTGGACTAGATGGTCTCCAGGGGTCCCTTCCAACCCTGTGATTCTGTGACTCCACAACCTCCCTGGACAGCCCGTTCCCATGCTCTGGCACCCTCACCGCAAAGGAGTTTTTTCTCATATTTGATCGGGACTTCCTGTGTACCCACTTGTGCACATTACGCCTTGTACTGTTACTGGGAACCACTGAAATATGAGCCATTATAATTCAAGATGTTAAGATAAAATATTATTTTCTGTATAGGCATCTGTAAACTTCAATGGACATAGGTTTGAGCTTGTGCAGGATGGTCCATGAGTGGCCTAGGCATTAGCTTGAATATGTGTCTAATAGTTGAAGAATCTGATGCACTTTGTTCTGAGAAGTAACGAAACCCCCAAAATGTTGTCATTTCTTTTTAATGATGCTATCAGCTTTAACCTGCCTCCCTCTTCACTGCAGGCAATCTTATTTTTGCAAGCTACTGCTGGGAACGGTATTTACTTCTGGAGAGGAATGTTTTGTTCCACTTTGCTTTCCCTTATTTTCCACAGGACATCAGTTTTGCTGAATAAAAACCCCTCATGAGTGCAGGCAACTAACTGCAAACCAGAATGGTGGGTGTAACTGTGAAGATCCTCCTGAGACACTGGTAAGACCTCCATGTATCCTGTCAGAGTCCTGACACTGCGTTGTCATTTATCCCGAGCAGAGCAGTTTTGCGGCCGGATAGCAAAACGGGGTTGAAATTTGTTGTTGCCGCTTTTCATTGCAGTGTGTTAAGATCAGTGCTGTCCAAGTGACTGGCGACGTACTTACCTCTGCTTGGACCTCCTGCACCTTACAGCTCTCAAAAAATCTGCTATTTGATACTGAAGTAATTGACACTGTAAGTGTTCTCTACAAAATTCTATTGAAATGAAAAATGAGCTACATCTCTCAAGTTGGGTTCTTTTACATAATACATAAAAGGTGACTATGTATAATAATACAGTAGATGTGTTCACTCATTATGCTGTAATTCATTTCATGTCCTATTGTGATGTGCCATTCTGTTTAATATCTGTAACTTGCTCAACTGAAGCACAAAAGTAGCAGAGCTGTAATGCAACCATTCAGAGTGATAAAGGATGATATATTTTTCTTAAAGGGACAGTCCTTTGATTTGCATCTAGTCTTGCTCGGGAAAATTACGTTTTACTTCCATATATTTTTGCTTAGGGTGAAAGTCTCAGGTCTAGAGCCAAGATTAGGGTATACAGTTAGGCTTTGTAGTTGCATTTTTGAACAAGTTTGCTCGTATGGCTGTGCGACTAATATCTGTCTTAGGAAAATGCTTTTGGAAAGTGCATTCTTTGAATTCTAATATGAACTGTCAAAAAAAAAAAAAAATCCACAACCTAACCTATTTTCACCTTCACAGAATTAAAAATGGCAGAAAACTTACTCTAAGCTTTGGCGTATTTTCTTTAGAAACAAATCAAATGTGAAGTCCAGTGCAGGTGAGCAAGATGATAATAAACCCCCCTTCTTCTCTTATAAAAAATGTGTTGCTGAAAGGAGTACTCAAAAATACAATCTGTATGTTATGTAAATATGCATCTGGAAATGCAAAGATACAAACATGGAGATAATACCTGTATACAAAAACTAGGTCTGAACTCTCCAGAAAATTGGTGAATGTTTAACTCCAGTCAACAGCAAGGATATATTCACAATGCTAACAATAATTGTTATTACAATTGGACAAGTTGTAAGGTGACCAACAGTCTTCAAGATAGTTCAATCTGTGTAACACTTGCCACGAAATACTTGAAATACAGCATACAAAAGGACACTCACAGTTAAAGAAAGAGTTCTTTGTTTAAGCCAAATAAGATTATTCTGTTTGTCTACTTTTCCCTTTCTAAAGTCCAAAGAAAATTTTCAAGTGAATGTGGTTTTGAAGCTGCCTTTCTTTCTTAAACATTTATTTTTTTACATAAATACCACAGACAAGCTTAAGTGAATGAAGGCCTCATTTGGTCAGTTCCCCCTGCAGTATTGTAAACAGTCATTTTTAATAGGCTATTTTAGTGTATTTATTTTTGTACTGATGGAAGCAGAGGAAGAAAAAGAGGAACATGAATAGCTCTTCTCTAACAGATTTCACAGGCGTGTTTTTTTTCTTCCGGAGAAGGAGAATGGATAAATGGCACTTATCTGATCTTGTTCCCTGAGAATTTCTGGCAAAGGTCTTAAAGAGAGTAGTTTGAGGTTTTTGACAACCTTCAGACATCTACTTATTGATTATGATATGGTGTTTTGTTGCATGCACTCACCAAGAAACTTAACCTGAAACGCTTTTAGGTCAAATCAAGTAATTCACAGAAACAGCAGAAGATCAAGAGCTAAGCCATGCAAAACCACACTTGTGGTACAAGTGGCTGGAGCTTAAGATAATTGAATTTGGCTGCAATTGTGCTTATTAAGAAAAGGGATTTCGTAATATTTCTAGTCTTTTTCTTGTATTGGGACAACAGGGACCTAGTGATTGCTAGTGATGTGTGATTAGATGAGCTTGAGTGGTTGTGAAGAAAAGCTAAGCAATCTTCCCAAAATATGGAGATATGCTTTAGAAGTCACACTGAAAACCTGGTAAACTTTGTTCTCAAAGTCACAAGAGTTATAAGACTCTCACGAGATGCTACCAAGTACCGTGTCATATGTTGCAGCAGTAATCTGCCCACTGGAAGAGCAATAAACAAGTGTAAAAGGTATTTTCTATCTCAAATTGCTTTTAATCACCAGGAAGAGAATGTCTTTTCCCTAGCTCAATCTACTACCATCTCACATTTTTTTCTGCAGTAAAAAGACCACAATATTCTGAAGTCTACTCCTTAGTAATCTAGTGTGGGTGTGTGTCCTGATCATAAATCTCTGTATCTCTCTCTCCACTCTCCTCAGAGCAAAAGGAGGGGGAGAGAATCTGTCATCTCGTCACTGGCCAACCTGTCCCAAACCACGACAGTGAGAAAAACACTCGGCATTTTGATTTTCAGCCAGCATTGCTGTCTGGGAGAGACCGTTAGGGGAAATGTGATGTGAAAGCAGGAAGAGGCCTTCCACTGAGAAGATGGACTTGGTGAGTGGGTACCTGGCCGTGGTGCCATTTTCTGCCACTTTCAAGGAGACCTTGAGTTGCAGAAAGGCAATGGAGAAGGAGAATCCTGTTGCAGCCCTTTCAAAGCTTCAAAAGCTACTGCTGACAGGTGTGTAAGATTTAGAGCAGTGTATTACAGCATCTCATCCCTAATTTAGAGCTAAAGCATGTTTCCAAGAATGCGCTGGCTGTTGCAGAAACCACCAGCACAATGTTGAGAGAGCTCCTCTCAGTGAAAGCAACCCCGTTAGAGAATAGCTCCTGCTATGGGCTTAAAATCAGTCCTGGATGCCTGCCAAGGGGCAAATGTTTTTGGCAGCTCAGGAAAAGGATCCCCAAAGGAAAGTGTGTTACCACAAGAAAGACTGACACTTGCCTCTGGATATGTATCCTGGTTTGTGGAAAACCAATCAAATGCAGTGACTGAATCCTTTTAGTGTTTGGGGGTTCTTTTATTTTCTTTTATTTGCATGGGTTACATTAACAATTCGAAGTGTAAAAACTTTATTTTCTTTGCTAGTATGAAATAATGAGATTCTTCAGACTTACTGCAGGTCATGCATTATTTTATGCTGCTCACATTGTGTAAAAATATTTACAATATACCCTGGAAGTGAAATAAAGAAAACAGTCTTTTACCTGAGCTTAAATTCTTACTAGTTTTATAAAAAGTGTTAATCACTTGTAAGACAAAAGAAGTATTAATCCTTGTAAGATTTAATTACATGAAAGGAATTAGATGGGATGTTTTTAAAGGCACCTGGCCACCTCAGTCACATCAGCTTACAATAGAAAAATTGTCAGCTAGACTGTGCTTTGAGACTCTCTCCCTCACTCCTTTTCCAATACCAGGACAAAAGTGAAAGGGTGAATGGCTTCGCTTGAGCATTTCAAACCTTTTGGATTTTAGAGATCTGAAACAATTGAGGATGGAGAAACTTCCAGTATGCCTTAGGTGTTGACTTTGCTCAGGGCAATATATTTCTGTACTGAATATATTTGGTGTTATTTTTTTGTTTTGTTTTGTTCTGGTTTTGGTGGGGTGTTTTGGTTTGGATTTTTTGTTGTTGTTGTTGTTTTTGTTTTTTTCAGAGCAGTATGCTGTGTTGCATTGTTGAAATTTTCCTGCAGTCTCAAAGAGAATTATTAGACATTTGTGTAAAGTTGACAGACACTGACTGCTTTCTTTGGAAAGCTGAACTGCATCAGGCCAGTAATGTAGTCTGAAACCATGTTTTCATTAAAAGTTAGTATCTTTAAAAGTTTAACAGGGCTGTCAAACAGGATGCATCACAGATATAGGCTGTACGTAGATAAATACAGCCACATGCAATTCTTAGTGGCAGTGATATTCCTTCTGACTGCTATCTCAAAGGAATAGATTAGATAGCATGGACTTCTCACACTACAGAAGGATGAGAGTGCTTTGGAGACATCTCATCCCAAGCATGTCCCCAGACTGTTGTGATTGCCTAAAAGATTTTAATTGTTTTAATTTTTTTTTTTTTAGGTGTCAGTTTCAACTGATCAAGTAATACATATTTCTCAGCCTTTCTGATGGCTGTTTTTTCCTTTTGGCTATTTGCAGAAGTCAGCAAAGTTTTTTTAAGGTATGAGCTTGCTGATATGATTCATCTCTACCTCCTAGTCCTTGTTCATCCAGCTCACGTATGCAATGGTGTAGTTTTGTTTTCTTGTGAGATCTGTATACCATGCAAATTGTATATTACATTTACGAAACTACTTTTCTTTTTTTTT
>VXBO01005902.1:3023-14320 GCA_013400135.1 Rhinoptilus africanus
TAAGGGAATTAGGTCTCTTTAGCCTGGAAAAGAGGCGTCTGAGGGGGGACCTAATTAACACTTATAAATACTTGAAGGGTGGGTGTCAGGGGGATGGGGCCAGGCTCTTTTCAGTGGTGCCCAGTGATAGGACAAGGGGTAACGGGCACAAACTTGAGCATAGGAAGTTCCACCTAAACATGAGGAGGAACTTCTTTACCTTGAGGGTGGCAGAGCACTGGAACAAGCTGCCCGGGGAGGTGGTGGAGTCTCCGTCTCTGGAGACATTCAAAACCCGCCTGGACGCGTTCCTGTGTAACCTGCTCTAAGGTGGCCCTGCTCTGGCAGGGGGGTTGGACTAGATGATCTACTAAGGTCCCTTCCAACCCTAGGATTCTATGATTCTATGATTCTATGATCTCTTTGGATACAGTTGATTCAAAACAAGTGACATAGTAAGGAAGGATGACAGAAAGATAAAACCTGTGCTTTTGTTAGTGCGATACTTAACATGGTGGCTGATGAAGCTACAGACATTTTCTTCTATTTTAGAATGTTTCTTGGTTTCTGTATTACAAATCATGCTCTTAAACAAGCACTCATCTCTAAGTATTGTGATGTAATCTTATCACAAACTTGTGGTTAACTGTTGGCTTACCCAGTTTACTGTTAGAATGCAACTTTTTTTTTTCTTTTTTTAATACTAGTAGCTTATGTGCTCAGAAAAACAAAATACTGGTATCAAAAAACACACAAATTTTATGCTATCAGACTAGCACTTGCCTTAATGTTGGTTTGATCTGGTAGCCTTCAAGGGAAAGCCTTTGACACGTGAAAATAAGACATGTCCTATAAATTGAAATTTAAAGTTACCAGTTTATAAAAGGTATGCATTCCACTAAAGTCTTACATGGATATGTTTCACTTGCATGCATATTTTACTCTGTATAGCTATATTAGTGTTGTTTCCTTATGAAGCATTGCATGCTATATTGCTGTTTTGTGGTTCATGCAAACTATTGTCTTCTTTCATGTGTTATGTCACTGAAGTTTTAATGAATGCATGATAACTTTGGTATAAATAATAAAAAGAACAATTCAATAGATGAGGAAGAAAGCCAACCTGGTACGGTTTTACTGCAGGTCACTTACAGTAGCAATCAGAATGTCGATTGCTAGGGAGTAAAATCTATAATTTTCCTAAGTAGTCATAGACAACAGAAAACTGGTTTTGATGTACTTAAGCGTTCCTCTTTGCAAACAATAAAAATTGCTGCAATTCTCTATAGCCAACAGAAATCATTGCAGCAGAAGCTTACGTTCTCATTAAAGAAGTAAAAGCAATTCAAGTCCCTGGGACAGCACATTGTAAACCAAATTGAACTACGGTTGGTTTGGCACCATATGAAACTGATATGAGAGTGCAGTGGAGCTGCCTGGGCAATAGAGAAATTATTCATGGATGTGTTTTTTGACACTTTCTGCATTGTATTTTTATTTCATCTCCTTGATTTTGTTCTCTTCATAATTGTATATTAAGGAGAAGTTCAGGAGTTTCCGGTCTGTAGCTAAGACTTTGTTTACCTAAAATATACTTATGAAAAATAATTGAATTTAGGAAAGGAAAAAAAACAAAACAAACAAACCAAAACCAAAACAAAACCAAAAACGACAGAGAACAGAAATAGTATTTGGTATTCTAGGTCATCAGCCATAGAACTGAAAAGACTAATTCTAGATGTCTTTTACACCACAAACATCTTACAAAAAAATCTACACTTCTAGACACATCACTATTCAGTGAATAAAACATGTGTCTTTCAGATTCAGTAAGCAGTTAGTGTTAGGATGTCATTGCAGCAAATCAGCTCCACATTTGTTAGACTTGATAAATATTGTGAGCAATGATCAATGCTGTTCTAATGTCTTAACATTTCTCACTCTGTCTTGTATTTTCAGGTCCAGGCTGATAGTAACAGTTACTCCCTTAGGAATTTGTTTAAACTTACACAAATAGATAAAATGTATAAGTGCTATAGTTTTTAAGTAACATATAGTCTTGCATACTAGATGAGTACTAACTTAAAAATTTACCTTTAACAAGTGTGACTTTCTTCTCTCTAGAAAAAAAAAAATATATTGTAGCACCAGATTAATATCCCCAGCTCATACTCATACTAATAGTCCACTGTTTATAAAGAACACTCTTGTATAATTAATTTCATTTTACTTCATTTACTTCTCTGCCATGCCTCTATTTCTGCTGGTTTTGTGAATAAAGAACTGAAATCTATTTTCTGATACTTCCTGCTCCACATTTTCAACTCTTTCCTCCATACATCTATGCTATGCAAATGAATTAGATACCTTTATTTATACTTGCTAATCCCTTCGCCTCTGTGTTTTTAAAATACCAACATGTGATACTCGGAGTTTAAGAAGGCAAACGTATTTCCCTTGCCCATTATATTAAGATGAATTTTCATTAGGTTTTTTTTCTGTCTGAAAAGTACAAAAATAAGGTAGTCATTGAGTTCTCAGGAAAGTAAGCAACCTCCTGCATAGTGTATAGCTCTGCGTGCTGGCATTGCTAGCAAACTTTGGAGAGTGAAAATAACTTAGAGACTAGATGATTAATCTTTCAACTGCTGAGTGATGTGCCATATACAATGCATCAATGAAATGTGCTTCTCTAGTACAGCCTGACATACCTGGTGTACTCTGACATTTCCTTCACATGCACGGACGTTCATTTGAAAACTATTGCCGGAGGTAGGGCTGTAGCTTTCAGGTTTAGATTGGTGATGGGTGGGACTCAGAAGGTTTGGAATTTGGGTTTGATTGAGATGAGCATCTAAATGTTCACAGGCTTAGCTGAAGCTTATTAGGACTACACGAGCCCCTCGAGTCTGCAAAAGTGGGGCAGAAATCTGAAAAGAGGTTTTCTTGACAGATTTTTTAGCAGTCTCAGTCTTAGAAGAAAATGCCATGAGAACAGCTTTTCACAATATTTTGGCACCTCTGCTTCCAGCCCCAGACATAACATGGCATTGAAAGAGTACATAGAAGCATAACCCCTGACTGAATTAAAACAGAAAATTCTTTGAGTTTAAGAAGCGAGACAATCTTTGCCAATTTCTGGGAATATTTTTTCCCTCTCTTGAACTCATTATCCACTCTTTAGCCAGGCTCTGGAGAAAAAAAATACGCACTTATTAACATATTTCATTAAGTAAAACATAGTCATTGTTTTAATCCTTGAGTAAACTCATCTTTTAACATGATAAACAGCTACAGCTTAATCCTGCAGTTATTTCTCTAAAAGCATGTGACAGTGTGAGTTAGTGGGACAGTCATGTTTTTCTCAAACAGCCACACTGCTGTAAACATTTATGCTAAAATGTCAAGA
The DNA here is from genome assembly GCA_013400135.1 of Rhinoptilus africanus. Lineage (NCBI taxonomy): Eukaryota > Metazoa > Chordata > Aves > Charadriiformes > Glareolidae > Rhinoptilus > Rhinoptilus africanus. Next base: position 6,412 of record VXBO01005902.1, read on the forward strand.
AGACATTTCATTTTCAATATTTTTTTAATGTTCCACTTCAATTGCTAAGTCAAAAACAGGAAACAATGAATATTTCACTCAGCTCTTCTTCACTCAGATCTAGTTACTTTTCAATCAAGTAAAAATAATTAAAAATAAGAACAATGGCTTGAATTTAAGAAGACTGCCATACCATGATTAACTTTGACTAAGTTTTAAGGGTGAGGATTATGCACTTACCAGCACATAGTTCTCAAAGAGGAAAGACAATCTGAGCCCCACAACTCACAGAGATTCTCAGCAAATGCCTTTCTGTGGTCTGTATGATACCTTTATATACCTGGACCATCTCATTTCTGCTCTGCATTGTCTCTTATATGTACCCAAACATATTAGTAATTGTTATGAATATTATAATTTAATATGGTAAGGATTATAGAAAATAATAAATTGATTTGAAAATTGTATTTTGCTCACTAAGGACACAGAGATAAACTACATAGTAGCTTAGGTTTAAAGAAAAAAATAATGAGCTATATCCTCAATTTCCTTGGTGCGTTTAGAAAGAACACTCCCAGTTTAATCATGCACATAGTTGAAGGCAGTCGGTAAAAAATCCAAAGAGAAAAAAAATCTGATCTGCAATATTCAGATATGAAAAACTAGCATTTAGTTTAGAAAGTATTTTTTATCCAATTTGACATATAAATGACTTATTTTTTTTACAATTTGATATATAATAGTATCAAACACAGTGCCATGTGAATCATAAACGGATTAAAAAAACCCCAAATTTTACATTACGCTACTTTGTATTTCATTTTATGAAATGTGTAGGACTAACAGCAGCCAAATATCAAGATGTTTTCTTGAAGACTGTTGTGCAGTTGATCTAAAACACTGTGTGCTAAATTCACAAACACTGCTTGATAGCATATTCAAGATTTTATGTCCCTCCCTAGGAAAGAATATATGCAGCATACTGTAATATGTGCAGGTTGGAAGAAAAAGTGCTCATATAGACATATGAAAGACAGATAGGGTTTTTTAGTAAGTAAGGAGCCAGATGCCTGTGAGAAAATCCTAGTATGTTACAATAAAGGAACTAACTAAAAAGGATTTGCCTTACTCATTGGGTAAAGAAACCCAATGTTTCCAAACAAATAAAGAAGAAACACGCAAAACATTGCCAAAAGGCTGATTTGTTTTGACAAAATTCGGGGTTTCTAAGTCCTTTTCCTTCATTGTAATATAATGTTCATCATGGCAGGGGGTAGAAACTATATAATCGTTAAGGTCCCTTACAACCCAGACCATTCTATGATTCTATGATTCTAAAAGGGTATATAGATCGTGTTGAAAATCTGGATTTCAAGATCTTTCTGTTTGACTAAGAGGAGATCTTGTCAATACTGTATCCAATACTGTTAGGTTTGGAAAGAAAAAACAAAACACCTTATCTGTTTTATATACATGTATTTTATACTTATAGGTATGTAAGTATACATTAATTTCTTCGTGTACTGAAGCAGAGAAGAAGCTATGTACGTTGTCTGAATATTTTACTAAATGAAGATAACCTTTCTTTGGTCAGACTTAGGTTTGGAACAATGAGTAGTGAGAAGGAAGAAAGAAGCTACTGACTGACTCTATATGAGATAATGAGAAGAAGTTTAGATGATTCTATCTTTCATTATAACCCTTCAGAAAACCTTTTATTACATTTTATGATCAGGAAAATAAAAATCCCTGAATGTTTAATTTTCCTTTTTAATTTTTTTTTTTTACTTTTTTGCCTTCATTATGACTATAATTTTAGAAATTAGAAATGCACATGAAGTAAAAACGAGATGAGTATTGCAAAAAAAGAAAGATACAAGTATGGCTGCAGGCTAATGCTATTTGTAAAGCAGACAGACTCTCTACTTATGGTAATGGTTTGGAAGGAGTCATTTTTCTCACCAAGTGAAAATTATGAAATGGATGGAAATTTTAAAATATCAAGAGAAGAAAGAATATGTGGCAGCTGTTTTATTAGTTCAAATAGGAACAGTCATTAAGTGCTCTCGGGCAAGCCTGGTCAGTCCCTACAAAGTTTTTACAAATAGTCCAGAAGTATTTTCAGTGAGGAAAATTTGTCATAATCCCAATGTACAATTTAAAAAGTGATTCTTGGTTTAAGAGGAAAAGAAAAGCTGACCAATATATATTCTCAAATCTTTTTAAAATTAATTAAAACACAATAGAGAGGGAAAAAATAGAAAAAAAAATGCAGCTTGTGCAAGAAGGTTCAAACACCCTGCATTTATGTTAGCAAGAGTTACAGATCTGCACAAAGATAGTTTTTTGAATAATTTCTCAAGACAGAATGTAATGACATCAGCCAAAAAGCTAATTCTCTCATACAAGAGAAAGGAGCACAACAGAAGAAAAATGCGTCCAATAAAGTCAGTAGATACTTAAAACCCCAGCAAAGCTAGTTCTTAACTGTTCCCTTCTTAAACACACTAATACAACTGAAGAATCCATCTAATTTGATTTCTGAGTTAAATCTAAGAACATTGCTAGTAGCTTTCATGCACACTCATGATTTTTACAGGAAGATCATATAGTGAGGAGCAAATAAGGTGTTAGAAATGCAAAATCATAGAAAACATAGAACTATTGTATGTCATTGAACTTGCTGAAAAAATTACCTTAAACCATGCCGTACGAAGTTTTTTTGTTATTTTTCTTTAATAGATGCAATAATAAATAACTTCCCCACAGCAGCATTATAGTATGATTATAGTGTCATGTGTACTAGTTTAGAGAACTACATTTCCAGCTGATAGTTGCTAGGAGAGAAGATTATACTGACAAAAAAAAATAGTCAAAATATTTCAGTGTTTTGAATTCTTTCTTTTACATCTTAGACCACAGGGGGGAAAAAAAAAACAAAACCAAACCAACAAAAACAACCAAGAAATGTAATTTTTAAAAAACAAAATATGTAAGCATAAGAATAAAGTAGCAAACGTTGTCAGCTGACAATAGAGTGTGAATTACTACACAATTACTAGTACTCTAGGAATACTGAATGTTAATGGATGATGATCTTCAGTTGTTATGCCTACATTATCTGAGACAAGAGGCGAGGAAGGAAAAGAAAAGGTAAAACCTAAAAAAACCCCATGATAACGCAAGCCAGCATGAAGATTGTGAAAATGGAAGTGAGGACTCTCTAGTTTCTAGGCCTCCATAATGTTTATAAAACTTTATCACTTGTTTACATAAAACCAGATAGAATAACTTTTTCTTTTATTGTCAGCAAAAAAAATTAGAAAATAAGACAGAAGTAATGTAATGTATTTTAATTTTCATGCAGTCTTGAACAAAGACACATAAAATGGCTGCTAAGAAAGTTAAATGAGCCAAATAGTTTCCATAGATTAATCTAACAGAAAGCTATATGTAGTCCATTTTCTCTTTGCCAATAGTCTAAGACTGATGGGTCTCAATAATATTTTTAATGGTATAATTGTAATGTTTTAATTGTAATAGTAAAAATATTTAAAAAGAGAATGACATGTTTTGATTATGACCCACAGCTCTTCATTTTAACTAAGACTTGAGTACTCTGAGTCATTTTAGAAGGGAATATATTGTTGGTAATTGTGAATCAACGTATTTTGGAGATGAGGGTTTGGACCTGAGAGTGTAAAAAGTAGGTTGGAATCTTATTGTGGAGAACTCAGGGAACACATAAAACCATGGTGTAGTTAAAAAATATTAATAAAAACAAAGTGTGTAAATTTAATTGGAAGAACAGATCTTACTTTCTACCACGTCCACATGCTCACCTGGTGTTTCACAATCTGCCACTACATCATAACTTCAGAGTCATCCTAACCTTGCAACATTCTGTTACTACTTCCTCAGCACCAAAATACTTGAAAGTTTCGAAGAACTTTTATTGAAGAGTTGGACTGAAGAAAACAGCATCTTTTTCCAGCAAGCACAATTTGATCTGGAACTGGATGAAGACAAACAGAAGAGTCTGACCCTAAGACTGATATGGATGACATAAGGTAATCTAAGGCTACAGCTTCATTAGCAATTTAGTTTTGTTTTTTTTCTCGCAGGTTTGCTTTGCATCCACACTTCAGCTTTAAAGGTGTGGAACCAAGGTAAGCAGTGCAAACTGTGAAATCATCAAGACTAAGACCCTTGAAGTGGGGCTGATAGGTCGTCTAGGCTTCTACTCGTGCACAGCGTTCTGTTACTTGCAGCAGTTGGTTTGAACTTCACTGTCAGTAAAGAGGCAACGCATACCCGCAGTTCTAAAATCATAGCAAATGACTTCTAATCAAATCCATTCTTTTTCCCCTTTGCATTATTCCATTAAGGAACATACAAACACTCTATGAGTATCAACAATAGAGAAATAAAACTGGATAATACTAGTAATATCAATAATGAGCAAGTTTGTGCAGTAAGACTTGACACACTGCATTATCCAAGTGCATTGTTCAAGGATACTAAGGGCAAAATTCAGCATCAGAGGTTAATATTTTTATCTTGTCTACAATCGTTATTCTTTTGTTACTGAAATACAATTAGCTGAGCCTTTGGAACACAAAGTGTTTGCTAAGTGTTCCAAAAAAATATATCACGAAGGGCAGAGCATAACTGGAAGAAAATGTGCCCCAGCGTCATGGAAAACTATGAGAATTATAGAAGAAAAGTATTGCATTGCAGATAGCAACATGTGAGAACAATGATCTGACTATCAGTAATGTAATAAACCATCAAAAGTTCATATATGAAAAAGCAAAAAATTCTGTATAGAAATAAACATTTTTATAGCATTTAAAGCATTTTTATTACGACTAAAATATGCAGGTGTTAAAATACTTGTAAATTTTGACAATGTGTTTCCACTATTAAAGATAAGCTTTAGAAGCCTTACATTTTCTGGACTGATGCAGAGAAGATTGAGCGTCTACCATGTGCATTAAAGATTAGCCCCTGTGACAGGTTCAAAGTTAAAAACATCACGTATACTGAATCTGCTCAAATGTCCATCATGAAATCTCGCTAAGTCTGCAGTTAGATTTTGATTTAGATATAATTCCATTGGATAACCCTTTGCTCAAGACAGATCTTTAACACTGGAATTTTAAGAAAGCCATCCATTTCCCTATATCATACATGTTCTCGGTAGCTGACAATTTTTCACTATTGCCTATGATAAAAATTTGTAAGTGTTGATATTAAAAAGTGATTAAATAAGTGTACTAGTTCAGAATCATAAAAGAATTACTTTCAGAAATACTTATTAATACCTACTACTTTTATTCAGGTATTTATGACTTACATATCCAAAGTTTTTATTGTTTGGGGTTTTTTTAATTTAAAGCAGATAGCTCAGCCTTTCAGTTGCAAGCAAGGATTTATTTTTTCATCAAGCAGATAAATCATCCAAAGATGGTTTCTGCCCTGATCAGAACTAACTAACTACCGGTATAGACAGAGTCACTGTGTGTGTGTCCTGGTTCCGGCAGAGAGAGGGTTAACTCTCCCCGGCCCGGGGCCATAAGTATTCCATCCCATGTGAGCCACACCCGCGACCCGCGCTGAGCTGCCGGGAGGGGGCGGGCAGTCACTGCTTGGAGCGGCGGGGGCGCCCCAGGTGCGGTCGGTGAGCGGCGGTTCCCTAACCGCATCTGTATACTCCTCTGTCCTTGTTACTGTTGTTATTGTTGTTAATGTTGTTTTTTTGTGCTACCTTTGTTATTCTATTAAAACTGCCGTTGTCTCAGCCCACGAGTTCTGCCCTTTCCTTGCGCTTTCCATTGAGGAAAGCCTGGAGCAAACGGGGCGTGGTTCTTTGTTGCCATCTGAAGCCAAAACCACGACAGTGTGCAATACACACCTACACATGCTCCTCATAGGAGGCTGTGGCTTGCTATAAATTCAGAAACTAACCAGTGAAGAGAGAGACAATCGATCAGTTCATCTCTTCCATTTCATACCAAATCATCCATTAAGGGCTACAGGTGGAGCCTAAGCTTCTGTGAGCTTGTTATGTTTGTGAACACATCTAATTTTACCCTTAGGTTACCAACAAACTTGATTATTTTTTTTTTTTCCCACATGGATTCTAGCCAGTTTAAGTTATGCCTTTACCACCTGACAACTCAGTTAGTGTAATTTTCTAGACTGCACCTGGATGTGAAGAGTGAATCAGAACTCAGAATGCAGCTCTCCATATACAATTTTTCTGTCTGGTAAGGACAGGGGGAAAAAAACCCCAAACAAACAAACAAAAAACCCCAACCAAAACCACCAAAACCACCACCACAACCAAGAATACCTGACAATAGTAGAAATATATATATTTTGTCTCAGACCATAGATTTTCCCTTAATGGGCAATGGATTTCCAAACAATGTATTTTCTATGTACATACATGGATGTGAAATTCAATCACAGAATCATAGAATGGTTCAGGTTGGAAGGAACCTTAAAGATCATCTAGCCCCAACCCCTCCGCCCTGGGCAGGGACACCTCCCACTAGACCAGGCTGCTCAAAGCCCCATCCAGCCTGGCCTTGAACACCTCCAGGGATGGGGCATCCACAACTCCCCTGAGCAACCTGTTCCAGTGTCTCACCACCCTGACAGTAAAGAATTTCTTCCTAATATCTAGTCTAAATCTCCCTTCTTTCAGTTTAAAACCATTATCCCTTATCCTTTCACTACACTCCCTCATGAGAAGTCCCTCCCCATCCTTTCTGTAGGCCCCCTTCAGGTACTGAAAGGCTGCTATAAGGTCTCCCCGGAGCCTTCTCTTCTCCAGGCTGAACAACCCCAACTCTCTCAGCCTGTCCTCATTGCATAGCTGCTCCAGCCCTCTGCTCATCTTCATGGCTCTCTGCTGGACCCATTCCAACAGGTCCATGTCCTTCTTGTGATGAGGATTCCAGAGCTGGACACAGTACTCCAGGTGGGGTCTTACCAGAGCGGAATAGAGTGGTAGAATCACAACCCACAACCTGCTGGCCACGCTTCTTTTGATGCAGCCCAGGATACATCAAAATAAAATGCCCATGCTCACACAGAAAATAATTTATCTTTGAGTTATGTAATCAGTTTATTGTTACCTATTTCTTGTGCCCAAGGTAACCAAATATGGTTTATGAGAAACATTTGTTTAAGGCATGTATGGGCATGGCATAGCATAGCACAGCACGAATAGTTGTTATGGATTAATGTCCTCCCATATAGTACATCCATACATACATTTTTTATATAGAAGAGCTGCATAGGTTAATGCAAAGTTTTATTTTTATCCAAAAGAATAAAACAACTATTCTCAGAACCCTTCAGGTTTTGCATTATTTGTGCATTCTTTCCTTCTTTTATATGTTTTCTGAAATATATTGTCTATGATTTGTATCAAAACCTTGAGTCTTATATTGATTTTATTCAAGGATTATAGTTCATCCAACTTCACAGTTGTTATCTTGGGTCTCTAAAATTTCTGAAATATCTTGCTAAGTATTGTAAAAAAAGCACAGCATAATCCCAGATCAGACACAGTCTCGTGTGTACTGCTCTACAAGGAAATTGGATGCTTGCAGAATGCTGGTAATTTAACCAAGTCTCAGAATAAAAATTTCTAAAAGCAATAATGACTTATACAAAAACAGTTTGTTAAAATAAAAAAAACCAATTTTTGTTGCTGCTTGGTTCAATTTTTATTTTTCCCTGACTTTCTCTCTTCTGCTGAAATAAATTAACTTCTAAGCTTGGACATTTTATTTTCATGTTTAAACAGATGGCTAATAAAAGCTTACGCAACTCAAACATCCCACCTAACCATTAATCTTCATTTCAGAGCAAGTACTGTACATTAGTTGACACAATTCTATGGTGACTTTGT
>VXBO01005902.1:14936-43783 GCA_013400135.1 Rhinoptilus africanus
TTTTTTTTTTTTTTTTTTGTAATGAAGAAAATAGTGTTTGGGGAATTACAGACAGCATTTCCTGATTTTGGTTTTCATTTCTAGATCTCCAATAGGACTCTCTGGCTAAGCAGGACTTGGCAGATCATTTTGATTAAATTCTTGATTCATTATTACTTGACTATAATGTTAATATTTTTTCACAATTATTAATTTATTTCTCTACAACAAATGGAATAGGCATTTCAGAGTTCATGCTTGTCCAGCCAAAGCTCAAAGCTCATTAAGTAAAAGATCACTAATAATGGCCTTTTTCCTCAATTTCTTGTTATGCAGGTTATCTTCAAATCTTGGCGTGCTTCACAGAAACCCAAAACCTATTTAGCATGACAGTTTAGCAGTTCACAGAAGACCGACAGACCTTGTACCAGCCCTGCAGGTATATAGCTATAAGAAGAAAGCAGCAAGATAAGGGCTACAGAAAAGACTTTCTGTATTTGGGTAATCCATAAATTCAAAATCTGGCTTTGAGGTTATTAAATGTTAATGCAAGAGAAGTGGGTCTTCCATCAGCTCAGCATTTCAGCTCATGGCTGAAACAGGCTTTTGGTTTTCATAAAAAAGTAAATGTGACACTCAGACTACAAAGTTACACATGATTCTGTTCCTGGTCCTGTTTGTACTCTTCTGAAGGAATAATAGGTTCATTCCTTTTGTTATAGATTTCGCAGAAGTCCCCCTTCAGCCGCTTTGCCACAGTCTGTGGCATAGAAGAATGCATTCTAGCTCTCCCTTGATAATGTCATCCATAGGGATAATATTGAAGAAATCAAAGGGCTCTACTGATTTTGATCTGATCTGGGCCTAGAAAATGAAAACACAACCCAAAAAATATGTATTGTGGAGTTTTTATTTCTTCTTCTTCTTGTCTGGGATAGTTTCTGTAGATGTGATTTTGCTTTAGAGATTGAAAGAGGGTACTGATGAAAGTGGAACACTCAGTTTGAGAGCAGATCTTCCAAAACTGGGAGAAGGCAGTCCATTCTTTGGAGTATCTGTATATTTCTACTAATATCTGCTTATTTCTAAAAAAACAATCAGCAGTAAAAGTTAACCAAGCCAATTCTTTCTTGGAGAGGGTTATCTAAATATTAATTAAACATAAGGCTTGTTTAGCTGCTATAGAATCAGAGCACAATTAGAAAAAAACCCCACAGATTACAGTGTGTTGGGGTTTTGTGGTTTTTTATTATTTTTTTTCAAGGAATTTAAATTATTGTAGCCTCATTTCAGCTTACTGACAAATGTAACAGTAAAAAAAATATATTCAAATAGATATATTTATTGGAATTTAGCTTTTTAAAACTTGAAAGATATCAGCTTGATGATCTCCACAAAGATTCTCCATCAGCAACATATGAGTAGAAACACTGCCTTGTGCCACTGTGCAGGTTGGAAAAACCTAATTATTAACATACTATAGTTTAAAAAACCCATAAAGTTGTTACCAAAGCAAAATATTAATCCAACAGAGTGCTTAATGTAAAACTCACTGTGTAAATTTCTCCATTAAATAGTATGTGTAGGTTGATGGAGGTGGGATGCTAAGAAAAAAGTACAGTTTGTTTCCCATTAGATGCTATTCAGAAGGCACTGTCATTTTAATACACTCATCTGATCCCCATTTCTAGATTTATGCTCCCATCCACAACTTTAATTTGAAGTCATTTGTATCCCACAGTCTGAAGATTTAAATGCACTACATGTGCAAAATTATTGTATTATGACAAACCAGCTATCATAGATAGATAAATTAATTCCCCCCATTTTGTTGATGCTGCTGTTTTAATATCTGGCGTGGAACTTAATTCTGACATATTACATGACTGCTTGTCTAAAAATCTACTTCTGTTAATATCATTGCACTGTTCTACATTATAAAAATGTGATTTAAGGAGAACACATTTGGCTTTCATTGCATTTTCTACTTTTTGAAATTAAACTTAAAAAATCTAAAAGTAAATAGCCTGAGTAAAGACGAACCTTATGCATTTTGTTAACCTAATTATTTTTGTTTAATTATGCAAGTTTCTTGCATACTCATTCTTATGTTTGTAATCTTTCAAGTTATCAAGGGACCTGAAATAGCGTTTCCTGAAGCAAGATGGATGTCTACCATTGCTGTAAAACTACGGATGCATCTAACATATCAGCCACTGTGTGAATAAGAATAAGTAGATCTTCTCTGTTTGCAAGATTGATGAGATACAAATGAATGAATGAGCTTCTCTGAATGCCTGTCCTTTAGTAGAATCTAATTAGTTAACGTGGTCAGTTAAATAAGTAATGGATAATTATATTAGTTTGTTTATGGATATTAATGAGAAAAAAAAAAAAAAAAAAGAAAAAAAAAAAAAAAAGAAAAGAAAAGAAAAAACTGCAAGACCAACTTTATGCTGGCTGTTTTGTCCTGGGAGAATCCACATCACAGACTGCAGAGAATAAACACTCCCTGAGTATTGGTGTCAAGGACATGATTGATTTAGTCTTTTCAATCTAAACTTTGGATCTTTACTAAAATTGCTTACTAATAACACCAATGAAATGAAAATGTGCATTTTATATGCAAGTGTATATATTTATATAAGGAAATCACTGAAGAAAAAGTTTATTAGAATTATGTCTCTTGTTCTAGAACTGTACAATAAATGCAAATCCTTCAGTTATTTATAATTGTAGTGTCCTATTTGAATCCTGTAAAAAAGTTTGAAGTATCAGCAGGGACTAATTTTTACACATACTCAGTGGTATCAGCAGGCTATTTGTTAATTTACAAAACAGTAAAGCCATGAGTTGTGACAAAGATGTAGAAATTCAGTGTTTACTGAGAAATGAAGAATCAGCACTTTTCAGGGAAATGGAAATATACCCCAATAGATGACACACGGTTTTTTTGCATTTGCATTATATGAATTTCATCTTCAAGTAGGATGTTCTTGATAACTAGGATTAGGTACATATGTGTATATATATATATCCCAGAAAAATATTTTCCATAGCAGAATATTGTTTGGTTTTTGCTTGTCTCTTTCTAGCAAAACAAGCTTCTGATGCCTGGTTGGAGCAACTATACTTAAAAAAGCAATGTGAAAAAAATGTTGATACTGTTGAACAGTATCCGGAGATACAGACAATGATAGCAAATAAATGCAACTTCTTAGTAAATATTATATCCAGAAAAACAAAACTATCTTTTTCCCACTCAATAGTAATAAATTCTTCAGTAATTACTATTATTCTCCATCTTCTTCCAGAATTACAGGTAATTTGGGTTCAGGGATTTTTTTGGTCCAGCATAGTCTTCTCCATAACAAACTACATCTTTCATCTATTCTTACTTGCAGCTAAAGTGCAGTTCAGCCTTACCGAGGTCAAAAATTCTAATAAGTACCATATTCCATCAGAAGTGTGCATCTAATATGGTTGTTTTCGACTTTTGAGATTCTAACTGCCTTTGGACCTTAGCTGATAGATACTTTCCCATCTATTTATTTGGGAGACTATTAATATTAAATAGAAATATTTACTTATTGACTGACTGATTGAAAATCTTTTAAAGAAATGCTCCTTTTATGAAGATTTTCTCAGATTGAAGATTTCTGTTTAGAATCAAAAAAGACAAGGCTAGGAAAGGGAAAGGAAAATCACCTTCCCATTTTTTTAAGGAGTCTTTCTTTCCCACTCACTTGTCTTGAATATACTTTTAATCATTCAACTAAATTGCATCACTTTAGAAGACAAATTTGTTGGCCCAAGTTGTACTGTATAGTTTCCTAATTGTAGTTCTCCTAGAGGATGAGTGCAGTTGTCACAAAAGACACATGAACCTGAGTATAGAACACAGCCAACTGCTAACAACTGGAGGTTGACTGGTTTAGGCTGATATTCCATATGTACTTGCCTTGAAATTTGCATGTGAAAAGTAATAATTTTCCCAACTTACATAATTTTTATATTTATATTTCTACATAATGCGAGTACTGATATAAAATATATATATGTATACCTGTAGGCATGCATGTCTAAAGTGTGTGTGTGTATAACCGGATTACAGTAACATGTGCCACTCAGTTCTAAATGGGACCATGTCTTCCAAATGATCTTTTCCCCTCTTGTGTGATACTAATCCTAGTGTGAGCAACAGATGTAGGTTGATAGGGCACCATTGGTGTTTTCATGAAAATTCTCAGAAAAGGTCTTGATTTTCATGATATACTTTTCCAACATGTCTGTAATGCACTTCCCTAACACTCCCATTCCATGGATGGCAGTGTTATATGGGCCTATGGTTTATGCCATACCATAGGCCCACAGGCAAAAATTAATTTAATTGAGGGACTGTGGTAAGAACCAAGTATTTGTGATGATGAATTCTTGGAGTCAGGATGTCTCATGACTCTCATTTTTGCATGGAGTAGGCTTTACTAATGGTTTGATTTTATTGTTGTCTTTTGTTTGTTTTCTTTTCGTGCCTTTTTTAAGTATCCATGTGACTTCTTATAGTATTACCAGTAAACCAGAGTCTGAGCAGCAGAGCCTTCATAGAACGTATGAGTGCAGCTGTAAATGGATATGTATCATTAATAAAATTATGATCGCAGTGTCAGGGCCCAAGTACACCCACAGACTCTACAATGTCTTTCCCATCCTTTCAGGAATTTTTTCTAATCTTCAATATGCTCCAAATTTTGGAAACATTTCTGAATGCTACTCCAAATGAATTAAATGGACTTATAAACCATTCATCATTTAATCATAGTAAAAGTTAAGGATGCCTTTTAAACCTTTCTTCTGATCATAGAATGTTTTGAGTTGGAGGGGACCTTAAAGATCATCTAGTTCCAACCCCCCTACCATGGGCAGGGTCACCTCCCACTAGACTGGGTTACTCAAAGCTCTATCCAACATGGCCTGATTCCACTGCAAAGCATAGAAATTGCTTCAGAACATATTTCTCACAAGTCTGAGGACTGCAGTTTCAAAATCACTGGCCTTTATGTTAGTTAATGTTTTCAGTTTGCTTGTGGACAAACACTTTCAGCATAAACACCATCACAATTGGCAATCTTGATGACTGCCTCAGCAGGACAGCCAGCGAGTTAATGGACATGAAAGCTGAAATGGTTCAAGTTGAGATGCACAGCTCTATCCTCTTCGCAGAGCACTTCTGTTTTTTCAAAGTGCTAGAGATGGAATCTTTTATTAGAGTTAGAGGGAAGAGCTTGTTCCTTGGTTTCCTTTTACAAGGAAAATAAGCAATTGTAGGGACAGAAGATGAGTTTTCTGGCTACTGTTTTTCTGTAGTAAATGACATATTACTAATGTAATTGCTAAACCCTAAAATCTTTTGGAATGATAGCCTATGGCATGCAACAGGATAAATTAGGATAATAAGATGCTGTGTTAACTCCTTTTATATACCACAAATCTCATAGTCAGAAGTTTTAAAGTAAGTATAAAATGTAGCATAAACAAGCAAACAAGTCATTTTAGAAAGAAGTAATTTGATGTAGTTTTCCATGTCACAGTAGGTCTGAACATAAGCCTTCTCAGTGAAACCCAGAAGCTTTAAGCAGGAAAGCTTGATGTGTGTGGGGGGCAGCTGAAGGCAAAACATATAGTGCCCGAGGCAATCAGCAGTACCTCTGAATCCTCTTGAATATTTCTGAAAATGCAGTAATTCAAAAGTGTGTAATGAAAACTTATATGAACTTCACTCCAGTTAGAGGAGTAAAAGGTGGTGTTACCTCATTTCTGCATGGTAATCAGAATCGTATTTGTCACACAATGGCCACAGGAATTCTTCAAAGCAATCCCATGCCTCAGATGAAATATCTGTCAAAGAAAAATATTTATCATCTCTGTTACTTCTATATCAGACAAGAGCTCACAGCACATTACTGAAAAAGAAGGCCCTTAGCATTGCATTTCTTCTTCACAGACCACTCCTAAAATTAGTCAAGGAGCCAGTAAGTGGATGCATGCTTCTCTGTTTGTAGTGTAACATAAGACTCGTCACTGAAATTGCTTTCAGAAGTGAACAGGTTCCTGAATAAGAGAGATTTTGTTTCCCTTGTCTTCTTTCCTTCCTTCCTTCCTTCCCTCCTTTGTACTGGATGTCAAGAAACAGGGCCACTGCCTCCAGCAGCTTCAGCCCAGGACCCTCGTACAAAGCTGCTGGAGCCCAGTCTGGTGCCCTGGTGTCCCAGGGTCTCTACCCAGGCTGAGGCATGTGGCTGCTGCTCTTCTGTTTGCAGATTCAGCCAGCAGAGAAACTACTGACCAAGTAGTGTGACAAAACATGTTTGTTTCCGTCTGTTGTCTTTTCTAACACTAATTGGACTGGTTTTATGTCACTGTGTTTGTTTCCCTCCTTTTCCTTATCCTCCCAACTGATAAACATTCTGATGCTCCAGGTATACATACCAATTAGTGCAAGTGACTAGGTTGGTTCTTCTCAAGGCGTTTGTCTCTGTGTGTTCACTTTTGTCTCTGTATGTTCTTGTTTATGGTTCCTCTGACCAGAGACCCTTAATGGGGCAGAAACTCTCCATCCACATACTCTTACACTGTCCACTTCAGAAGAAAGCTCCTATAAGCTACCAACAGGAAGTTATAGTTTCCCAAAATTAATGGAAACATCGCTAGAATTAAATTCCAAGGCATTGGCCAAAAGAAAAAAATTTAAAAAACCCCAAAAGCCTAAACCAAAAACCAACACCAAAAAACCTTCTTGGTGTAAATAAGAGAAGGGGAAAAATAATAATAATAAAAAAGCTAATTTCCCACACACTAGTATGTTACTGTAAAGGAATGATATTAGAAAGAAACTACAGCTATTTTAGTTGCTTTAAGGTGGCAGTATTAGAATTCCCATGAAAACAAACTTATAGCTTTTTTTTTATTTTCCTCCTTCAGCAATTACCCTAAACATTAAATTAACCAATCAGCCCAAGTTGGTAAGAAAACAGAAACATAAACATATTGTGTTTGCCTACGGCTTTCAGATAGCTGATAGGTATCATGAAAAAGAACTGTCTTCTGTGCTGGATTCTAAGCTCTGTCCACTATGTCAGCTCTTAATTGGTGTTACCTCCATTTTTCTGGAACAAGCAAACACTCTACTTTTCTCCGTTAGAAGCTTGCTATCTTTCTTTTCCATATGTGATGATTGAAATATAGCTCACTGATTCAGCAGTGATAAAATGTGAATACACCGGTAAGACCTGATATTCCTTGTATGAGCTGCTTTTGAACTGAGAGAAAATTGACAGGAGGAAATAACAAATTTGAATTTAAATTATGTTGTTTCTTTCTTAGTCTTTTACTCATTTAGTACCTAAGCTGAATTTTAAAGGGAGAGGGAGAGGTGTAGGGGAGACAAGGCAAAGTGAGGCAAGGTTAGGCAAAAAAAAAAAAAAAAAGGAAAAACGAAAAGGAAAAAAAAAAAAGAGAATAGAGGAGAGAGACGCGAGAGAAGGGAACAGAAGAAAAGCTCTTATATTCCAAACCAGGTCTTGCTGTAATCAGTTGTATTTTTAGAATTGAATCCCACTGGTTTCCAGTGACATTCCATCGACAGCAAACAGCAGAAGGGAAGAACTCAGGCACAAAGTGTAAGGGTTAATTACTGGAAAACTAGAATCCACTGAAACCATTCAGTTTCCTCAAGAAGAAAAGAGATATCAGTATATCTGCAAATAAGAGAGGTAGCAAGATGGCAAATGGTGATTATAAAGAGTTTTCAGGAATATGTGAAATGTAACAGGGGTAAAGGAAATAGTTTCTTGTAAGTATCTTCTACACAATTTCTTTAATATAATTCACAATCAAAAAAATAATAGAAAAAAGTGTATAAAACTAACAAGTATAAACCCCCCACTTTTTGTTTTTTTGTACTTTTGGGATCTGTAATAACTTGTTGAAAACTGCAAGTATCTTCAATATGGTTTTGGTGTCTCTTCCTCCTCTAAAAATTATAACATAGACCAGTCGTCTTTACCTTTCAGCTAAAAACTGAAATAGAACTAAAAGTCTTGCAGCATAAGAATGAACGATATTAAGGGGCTGAAGATACTTATGCCCCTTAACTTGGTAACTTCAGTCACAGCTGAAATGCACATGACTAGGATACACAAACCCTTTCCTAGCAAATCATAATTTTGTCAGAAATGAAGGGGAATGCACATTGCATGTACGAAAAATAATTAGATAGCAAGACCATAAGAATTTGACCTGGTCTCTGATGTCAAGAATGGAAGTCCTCACTGCTAGTTTACAGCTTGTTTCAGCTATTTGAAAAACCTTTATAGGTTTTTCAAGAAGTTATTTGAAGTTGAGCAGTGCTGATCAAGAACTTCTAAGCTCTTGATAAAGAATTTCAAAATTCTTCTAATATATTTTCAATATGTATGATTTCCTAAGGATTGTCCTCTCTTGCTAGATTAATTTCTTCTTTATAAAAAGAAAGAAATTAAGCTGCCATACTTATAAAATCTATTAACATTTGAATTACTAGTAAGCTCTTTTTTCTCAAATGCAACCCTGTAATTACTCAGAACATCAGAAAAAGGAAATGATGCTTTATAGTGTTTACAGAAATCAAATGCAACAAGAAAAACTAGTAGGAAGTTTGGAAACACACTCTGAAAGATAGTCTTTCACTACCAAAGATGCCATTGCTGTCAATCATAGAATCATAGAATCATAGAATCCTAGGGTTGGAAGGGACCTTAGTAGATCATCTAGTCCAACCCCCCTGCCAGAGCAGGGCCACCTTAGAGCAGGTTGCACAGGAACGCGTCCAGGCGGGTTTTGAATGTCTCCAGAGACGGAGACTCCACCACCTCCCTGGGCAGCTTGTTCCAGTGCTCTGCCACCCTCAAGGTAAAGAAGTTCCTCCTCATGTTTAGGTGGAACTTCCTATGCTCAAGTTTGTGCCCGTTACCCCTTGTCCTATCACTGGGCACCACTGAAAAGAGCCTGGCCCCATCCTCCTGACACCCACCCTTCAAGTATTTATAAGTGTTAATTAGGTCCCCTCTCAGACGCCTCTTTTCCAGGCTAAAGAGACCTAATTCCCTTAGTCTATCTTCATATGAGAGGTGTTCCAGTCCCCTAATCATCTTAGTAGCCCTATGCTGCACCCTCTCNAGATTTTCCAAAGAAGAATTAAAGTTTTCACCCCAAGGCTTACAGATTTCAAAGTGTCAAAGATTTCTGTATTTTTTCTTTTAATGCCAGAACATCTAATTTACCTTTTCTTCTCCCATGTTAGATCCAGAGCTACCTGTAAGGAAGCTTTCTAAATAAGATATATATAACTATAAACATAACTATAAACATAAATATATATAAAGTTCAGCATGCAGGATTTCAGGCAAAGTGAAACAATGAAGAACTTAAAAAACTCAAGAAACAGGGTCTTATGGGGAAATATCAAGAAACATTACTAACTGCTGGTATAATTATTTGGTCTTTACTACAGTAAAATCTCTTAGGTAGTGGCTGTTACTAAGAATGTATTTGTAAAGTGTTTGCACAATAGATGCTTTTCATTATTGGAGTCTGAATAAATTTCTGTAATACAATAAACAAACAAATAATAACAAATGAGGAGTGCGCAGGGAGGAAAGTCTTGTGATGTTATTTTTAAACCTATGATATTTAAAATTGCTTTTTAAACAATGCTATAACATTCAGGAAATGTACAAAAATCATTTAAAGGCTGATGAGATTCTCAAGGGTAAA
Organism: Rhinoptilus africanus; assembly: GCA_013400135.1. NCBI lineage: Eukaryota > Metazoa > Chordata > Aves > Charadriiformes > Glareolidae > Rhinoptilus > Rhinoptilus africanus. The sequence goes on from VXBO01005902.1 coordinate 24,726, forward strand.
TTGTACACAAGTATTCTGTTTGCTGTGGGAGAATCTATCAAAGACTATGCATGCATATTTAAACTTGCAAGGTGAAAAATAACTATATTCTGTGCAAATGAGCTTACAATCCTTAAATTCAGTTTTAACGGGAAGATGTAATTGAACTCTATTTTCTATATTTTAGCTGCACTGCTGATGATCTTCAATGACCACTTCTGGCACAGATTAGGTTTCCTGTAAAAGATGAGCATCTGAAATTAAGTCAGCAGTATCAAATGCTGTAATTTAGTTTTATCCCATTATTAAAGATATAACAAGGATTATACTACATGCTATTACTGCTTTATGTCATGTTATAGAACATTATGTTCCATCAATGCACCAGTAATCTCTATGAGGAAAGGACAGAGTAACAGTAATGTACAGCTGGGCAAGCGGCTAGCTTTGGGAATTTCTTGAAGGCGAAAACTTTATGAAGAAATTTTGAACAGCTGGAAAAATACAACAGAAATGTTCAGATACATATAATGGCAAACACTTTTCCTCATTTTCCTCATGTTTTGAAAGGGGAACAAAAGAGAGCTTTCACTGATTCAAACCTTGGATTTATTTTTATCCTACAAAACATTTTATAGAGGTACAGAATGCAGAACTGAGCTAATGAAATGTTTTAACTGATTCCTCAATTGGGTCCTCCTCACACTTTTTGAAATATGCTCTTGCCAACACCCTGTCATGCTCGGATACTATTAAATCACTGAAAGAAACCACACATACTGGGAAAAGAGAAATGGAAGGGAAAAGAAATAGGAAATTTAAGGTATAATGAATGAAAATAAAGATGGGTTTGTGAGATGCACATTACCAAAACAACTCATTTTGTAACTGAATCCTGCAATGGAAATGCAGCCAAAGGATGAACTCTGACAAGGAAATACTTGACAATGTCCTACATGTATGCTTTTATAAGTGGTGTTTGTATTTAGGGAAATAAAGCTAGAAAATACTTTGATGAGAGTTATCCATGTTAGTAATCAAACAACAGATCTTTAATCTGAAAAATATGAATTCTTTCATTATCACAAACTTGTGAATAACTACACAGCTAGTCACACAAGTTTTAGGTTCATAGTGATTAAGCTTTAATTTGATAAGAGACAACTTAACCTTAACAGTTTATAGAGTTTTTTTCTCATTGGAGATATTCAAAATTAATATAAAGAAAACAGATTACATGTATTAATAAGCTACCAGTCTTCAGAACTCTCTGAAGTATAACTAAGAACTACACTGTAGGCACCAGCCCCAGGGACAAAGAGCCAGCGTTTAATATAACTGAGCTTAAACAGGATCTAAATTTATGCTTACAACAAAAGTTTGAAGAATTATTGGACAAGATTTGACACAGAACAGGCAGGAGCTGCAGTAATGCCCAGTTGTATATCAAAGGGCATTATTTGGACATGTACATTTTGCCCCCTTCTGTAGTATGCTGGGCTTGATTTACTGACTAAAATTAGATGTTTAGTGCCATTTTGGACTTGCTACAATATCTAAGTCTTTTTCATGCGACTGACAGCTATGACTCAGGTCCTCCAGGAGACACAGTTGAAGAGTGGCAGCCAAAGGCCAGATGGAGTACGTCATATTTAGATAGCTGAGCAAATATGCCTGTTGCAAATAGAAACGTACAACCGGCTACAACCTGTAACTGAATTTCACCCTTACTACTCTTCCTATCTCTTACAGCTACTAGGAGATAACTGAAGATAAACTCTAAGAAACATGCCAGCAGTTAAAGGGTTATCAAAAACTCTATTGCTCTAAAAATGTTCAGAAACTAGGATTTTTCTACTGATATAACTGAAACATAGCTTACACTGAAAGTAAAATTATGAAAGAGTATAAATAAGTCATAAATTTTAAGACAAAAGATGTGTAAGAGAAGGATTGGGAAGTCACTTTGAGCAAAGAATTGCAAAAGATAACAAAAGAGGGTGCTAGTTCACAGGGGTCTCTAAGAGGCCATAATAACAACAAAATTGAGGTCCATAGAGAAAGATTAAAATTCAGGTAGATTTTTGCTATAGAAAAAGGAGCAAGGGAGGAAAAGGTAAAGCAAACTACATGATAGAAGCTATTCAGCAACCGTCCCACCAGGCAGACCTGCCCCGGATCAAAGCAGTCTGGAGCAGCAAAATAAACTTGTTGTTTCAGCCATACTAAATCATGCCCTGGTGTCATCAAGGGACATCTTGAAGGATGCAGAGGACAGACTAAACTTTCTATACCTCTTACCTTTCTAAAGCTGCCTCTTTTTTTTTTTTTTCTAATCCTTAGAGAAAAGGATAAAAGGGATAAAATTACTAGATTTGTAAAGACAGTTTAAATATAACCACTGACAAATTAGTAAAAGAAAGAAAAGTTGAATACAACCAGTATAGCCAAAAAAACTGGTCAGCATAGCTGAAGTTTTTTTTTTTTTAAATATTCATCTTTCTGTGTGACAAAAGTAAGGGAAGAGACCTGCTGCTTGAGAGGGTTCATTCAGAGAGATGAGGAAGTTCACAGGTGCAAATATCTCTGTAACTATGACAACGGTCATAAGCTCATGTGGGGAAGTAGGAAGCCAGGAGCCTGTCTACCTATCACTGCCTCCAGCAAAATTAGTCTCAAAATTGAGAGAAGAATTGATTTTTAAACAAATTTATTTGTTGCACATCCAAAAGTATTTCAAGACAATTCAAAGCTAAAATTAATCAAAATTTCAGTGAAAAGACTAGAGAAAAATGCTTTCCGCAAATATTTTTTTTCTCTTTTTTCCTTTTCATTTTTACATCAAAGGAAACACTTTTTGTTTTTGTTTTTTTTTTTGGGGGGGGGGCGCGGAATTTGCTTTTCCTGGTATAAATAAGTCTATGTGCATTCAGAAAGAGTTAGTTTTCATTTTGTAAAAGCTACATTTTTCATGAGACAAAAAATTTTTTTCAAAGGTGTTCATGGACTTCTAGCCTGCAGTGCACTTGTGGCTCACAAAACAACAGAAAGAAATTATGCCTGCCACCCCCGAGTAAAAAATACTGATTTTTAATCAGTATTTGTCCACTTTCAGCTGATGCAGCCTAAACTGGATTTAGTGATAATCACACAAAAGATTCAAAAATAATGCAACTTACTTCTGACATCATAGTTTTGCAACTGGAAAGTAACAACTACGTATGTGCATTAAAAAAGACTGATTCATCATCTTCAAAGAGACCAGTTGCAAAGAGAGACAGAGAAAATTGAAAGTTTCATTATAAAAATGATTTTATGTTTCCTAAGTTGTGCATTAGATTTTGCTGTTATGTTAGCATTTCTGCTTTGTAGGTCTGTGATGAATATGAATCTGTTATCAAATTTTAAAAAGCCAGTATTCAATCTCATTACAATTGAAAGCTATGAAAAAGGGCTGTTTTCCTAATACCACAGATAACCTGTTTAATAATAATATATTAATTTTAGGGTTTCTTTTAATCTTTTATTTTAAGCCACAAGAAAAAAATGTTTGCTTAATGAAAAGTTCACCGGGAATTCAATGAAAATGCCTTTTGGTCTATGTAAAGAAGATTGTATGAGTCGTGATATGAATAGCTGTGTGTATACATAACATAAAAGCTATCATAATTACAAAAAAGTTCTATTAATAAATGTATTTTTGCTATTTTAACAATAACAATAATTTTCAAAAAAACACTTTATTTTAAAAATTTTTCTTCTTCTTTAGAAACATTTCATGAACAAAGATAGTCAAATTGTGTAGCTTGCTTAGGGTAAATAATTGACATTGCTGTGTCTACTCAATAAGCAAGATATTAATCAATATGCCTAAACATCACAAAACTTATTTCACTATTAAGGTTAAGGTCATGAGCTCCTCTTGCTTAAACTCAAAGCCTAGACCCAGTAATTTGCAGGATTAAAAGTCTCTGATGAAATTTGCAGCCCAGTCAGTTGGTGGGGATGGGAACTCAGTCCCTAGAGATGAGGGTCTCAAAGCAAAACAAAATCCCTGAAGAATTTAAAGATTACTGCAATTAATGTACAGAAAGGCGTGTACCCATATATTTCTTAATACTTTTCTGTTTGGAGGAATAGGCAAATTTTTCAGTAACTGCAAAGTTTGTTTCAAAGCATGTCCCAATTAGATTAGTACTGAATCATATGCCTAGTCCTTTGGTATAATGTACAGTCTAATGCTCCATTCCCCCTTTTTCCCTCCTTCTTCTACCTCTAACTCTGACACAGGGTTTAAAAGATAGATAATCGATCCTGTAGAAACCAAATCGTTTTAGTAGTACTGTATGTCCCTTCAGTAACAGTCACTTCCAAATAACTGTTCATTTCAAAAGACAGATTTTTCAACTTTAAACTCTTAGTTTTTCACTCTTTCATGGGTTTTTCTTCTCTCATGAGTGTAGAATTCCTCTCTTTTGAGGCATGCTGCCACTCGTTTGCCTGTTTTTAGCACTCAGCTAATCTGAAGAGTCATATAATACAGGGGTATTCATAATTTTCAATACATATTTTCTTTTCATTCTACTTAAATTTCACATTTTTCAGTTCAAATCTAATATGATTCATGCCTCAGTACATGTTCCTTTCGTTCACTGTGCTGGTAATGATCTCCTTTTACAGTTTGGACATGTAGGACTGTTTTGCGGGTATGGTTCTTAAGATGCATTTCTCAAAGTCTGCTACTTCAAGGTGTATTCGCAAAAGTGGTATACTGTGAAAGGAGAGATTTTATTTTAATTTTGTGAAACTGGCACTACAATTGTAGAGGTAGCAGACATAACGTGCAAAATGTATATAAAGTGTATAAAGTTTAAAGATATTCCTCTGCAAATGCAGGACTTTGCACTTGTTGAACTGCATGAGTTTCCTGTCATCCCATTTCTGCAGCCTGTCCAGGTCCCTCCAGATGGTAGCGTGACCCTCTGGTGTATCAGACTCTCCTCCCAGTTTTGTGTCATCAGCAGACTTGCTAAACTGCATTCTGACCCTTCGTCAAGATCATGTAGCAATGTGTTTGATAAAGTTTTCAAACGTTTGAACAACCATTTTCAATCATTTTCAACCTTGTGAACATTTTTCTTTATATTTCCTGAGAAATATAAGGCTTTTAGATATTTGGTTTTAGACGTACAAAAGACATTTAGAAAAGAAAAGAAATTGAAGGCAGGGAGAGTCATATTTGTTTATTTCACAGTATTACAAACTTACTCAAAAGAGACAGACATTATTGTCCTTGCCATGCAGGAATCAATGTTAACTAAAAGTCATGTGGTTCCATGATGACATGATGTATTCATTGTTCAACTTCAGGACAGTGGATAACCCACCATCCAGAACAAAGGTGTGAGAGTTATTTTCTTCATAACACACCCTTTCTCTACATATGCCTTGAGATCACATTGCTGAAAGCATCTACAAGAAGATAAAAAAAGAAAATAGGATCTGATGATTTAACATGTCTTTTTGCTGTATTTTAAGGTGTTTATCATTATTATAGGAAATGAAAAGCTGGAAAGCACACAAGACAGTTAGAACGAAAGAAACAGTGGGAAGTGAGACCTACCTAAAAAGAATTTAGGTTGGGATAATGGGTACTGCTTTTAAAGAAAAATAGGCTTGGAAAAAGGAATGAAAGAGGTGAGCAGAAACAGAAGGTGTTATGAAAAGGAATGATGTATTAGCAGCAAGAAAGATGAACAGGTATGTGATGATTAGTTTCTGATCTCAAGTGAAGATGGAAAAGGAAAGTCTCAAGACCTTTGTTCCCTATAAGGGCACCTAATGGAATTCTGGAAACTTGTTCTCCAAAATCAAAACTAAATCTTAATTTGACTTGGTTCGATGTGACTTTCCTCAGAGGCCAAATTCACTATTACATTCCAGCTTTGCTTCTTGATGGGTAAAATTGGATATATGAGTACTTTTCATTATCATTGTAAGGCAGGCTAGGCAAAAAATGCCACTGGTATCTTCATTATGATCATTCATTTTGTGCAAAGGTGTACTGAAACCAATTTATTTAAATGTTCAACCTTCTTACCTTTTTCAAACTGAATATTAAACAATAGGACAAATTTAACACTTATCTACTCTCCTTATATAGCTCTATTAATCTTGCCATCTTCAATGGGATATGAAGAATGCAAATCAGATATGATTTTGGTTTAATGGAGAAAGTCCTATAATTCTTCAGAGAAAGTTCCAGTCCTTCATATGGAAATGTTCTTTGCAAGCTGGTGCCTCTTTAACTGTTCATAGTAAGAATGAAATGAGGAGCACAAGCCTGATAATCTGTAAGAGTTAAATTATTACATTTAAGTATGTACTAAGTATACCTTTACTGTATGTGCTCTACATTTTGTTAAAGAATCCCTTAGAATCTTCTACCAAGGGGAGAATCTTTTTCTTTCTAGATATTACAGGAATGCAGAGAAATAATCAATCCTCTAGAAAGTCTGCAGTCACAAGAAAAGAAATGTCTTAAAAGCAAGGCAATTTGTATCTGATTTGTTTTCATTCTTTCTTTGAATTTTTCTACAATTTTCTGGCATTACTTTCAGTATGAGTACTTCACAGATGTAAAGAAAGCATCAGCTCCTAGAAAATCTTAAAAGAAATCTTTCAAGGCACTGAAAATATTACCATATTATTGGCAGGTCTTTTTGTTTTGAAAAACTATTTGAACTCCTTCCTTATTTTTGCATCATTCAAATAATCCGGTGATTATTTTAGATTGCATATTGTCATTTTATTCCTTTCTATTGAGGTTTACAGGGATTTTAAAAATCTTTAATAGCATTTAATTAAAATGATAAAGGTTAATTTAATTAGCATAAAGCTTAAAGTTCATGTATCAAAGGGATATTAAAAATATCATATTTTAGTCTGAGCATTTACATTTAAATAAGAGGGTCAAATCCAAATGTCCTGTGCTTCTCTCAGGTTGAAATATAGGCAGAGCTGAGATCCCAAGACCTCAGGTACAAATTCAGACTTCCTGCCAGACAATGAAGGTGTTCAAAAATCAAGAGGCTTTTCCTTTCGTAAGTGAAAATGTTCTTCAAGACCACTAAAGATACGTACTATTGCATATTTTTTTTTATTTTTTTTTTCTCTCAAGGAGTGTATCTCACTCTCACACTCAATTATAATCTATATTTAGACAGAGACTTTCTTAGACATTGATTGTATCTCCAGTATAGCCTGAATCACTAGTCTTATTCTAAGCATGATGAAAGCAAATATGATTGCACTGAAACTCATTAAAAGTAGGGATGGCCACTTTTTTTTTTTTTTCTTGCATAATAAGATCATGATTAAAGCATCTGCCCCTCAGTCAGAGAAGTGAAGGCCTGTAGAACACAATATCCACCAAACCGTAGGACATACTGAAAAGAAATATTTTCCTGCTGAAGTTGTGTCTCTGTTCGGCCAGGACTCCAGTACCTATAAAGCCAGAAGAAGAAAAGGCAATAAGTCAGAGCCATGAGACAAAAGAGACAGGAAATTTCTTCCGTTCTGATTCTTCTTCTAGAATGATACTGATTCCTAAAGAGTGCTGGTCCATTGCAGGGTGTATGAAATGTTGTTTGGTAGAACAGAATGGTAATAAGGAACCTCCCGCAGTTTTGAAAAACAGTAGAAACCATAAAACATTTAAAGATGTTAATTTTATGTGCTGAGAATTCAAATTATATTTTTTATATTTTTCATGTGTTTCCATGTTACTTATTTTTAAATTATTTAATACAATTTCTTCCCAATTTATTTGTCTAAAAAACTTTTTTCCATGCTCAGAATACTTTGAAAATTTTGGATATTATTTTTATTCTGTGACCCGTCATCACATGCATGCACATACCCACAAGCCTCATGTATTAAGAACAAGAGGGGAGCCTGTGTGTGTATATCAATGTACTTAAGTACATTTATATAGTGTTTAGGTAGTTAAATTTGCTGAGCTACTGGATCATCCAGTCCCGTAGTGGAGAGTCCTCCTGTCACAGCCCTGTAGAAATGACGTCGCTTTGGCTCTGTGTGTCCAGATGCAGTCAGTAGTGAGGCTGAGCACATATTTCCATGACTTTTTGGTGACTTGAACTCAACGGACAATGGTCGCATCACTCTTCTTGATTTTCTTAGGAGTAACAGAGTCAATGCATTCTGTTCTGCACAGAGTAGGTTTCTTGGTTCCTGTGGCAAGCATTGCTCATTTGATCCTCACAATGACTTTATAGTTAATTTGATTAGCTTTTAGTCAAATAGCCTATATATATATATATATACACACACATATATATATCTCATACATACATAATACGCACATACACATAGGCACAAAACCTCAAAAATTCTCTTTAATGTTTTGGATGATGTGTTCAGATCTGGTCTTTCACCTCAAAAAGGATTCAGGAAGAAGGATTTATCATAAAAAAATTAACAAGAAATATCATATACATATGCAATAACTTCTGCAGAAAGAATGATTGACTGTTTAAACATATTTTTCAGCCTGGAAATACAGAAGACTGTGAGAGTATATCTATAAAGTTATGAGTGTCATGGAGGAGTTGAATAGAGAGAAATTGGTCCCTTCCTTTACAACAAGCAGTAGATATAAATAAGAAAGGTAGTGGGTTCAAAAGAGGCAGAAATGGGTATTTCCATGTGCAGTGCTTAACTAGATTACAGAGTTCAGAGCTGCAGATACTAAAAGTTTATGTAGATTCAGAAAGGAATTAGAAAAAATTGTGGAACAAAACCAACAACCGTTAAACACAAATATGCCAAGTTGCTGGAGGCTGGAATGGTGTTCTAGGAAACAACCACCCAACACTTACTCTTTTACCAAGTATTTGAATTCTGCCACTGACAGAGTACTGGCCAAAATGGGTATTTGATGTCACACAGGTTACTGTTGTTATGATTTTGAATGTATTTCAAAATTGAGACATAAATTAACTTTATACATTATATTGTTCTTGCTCATCTTGAATATGCACTAAAAATACACAACAAAATGTTTGCATTTGATTTTATTTAACTTAACTTAAACTATGTGGTACAACTAGATTACTACCAGGAAGACGACTTTTACAATAACTTATCAAGCTGTACTGAAATACAATTATTTAATTATTTTAATATTTTACATCATTTTAGACAAATAAATCATTGAAATATCTTTCTTAATCATCAATTTAAAGATGATTGTTGTAATTTTGTTTTAAGATTGCAGTTGGGTTATATAACAATGGCATTAAGAAAAAATAGTTGGCAGGTGTTTGAAATATCATATGAATGCTCAACAAACTAAAGAATGAGATGGGGGTGAAGTACTCTGTTCCTGTTGCAGTAGTTTTTCCATTTTTCCCATCTTTCTGTTTTTCTCATGCATATAAACATGTTAAGCTCTTTACTCAGTTGTTGCACGAAGTCTGTAAGATATAACCCCCGCAACTCTAGAACAGAAGTTCTAGAAAAAAACACCTAGAACAGTTACAACAAAAACCCCAGATGATGTAAATAGTGAACTGTGAAATAAAAGGTAATATTTTCCCCCTACTGTCATCTTGCTTCCTTTCTGTAAGTGGTGACTGCCTTCTGTTAAATTGATGGAAGGTCTGTTTACATATGATGCTGAAGCACAACAAAACATGTTTAGTTGCAGAAGTTTATTAGAGTATGTTCAATGACTTACTGTGATTATACCTAAAGATGCAGATCACACCAAAAGCATTACTAAAAATATCTAAAGGCACAAATTATATTGCAGGTTTTGAAGGTCATGGTATATGATCCATGATCCCTGAAGAAATTTATTTTTAGGTAGTTTTTACTGCTTTGTTTTGTTCTTTATCTCTGGCTTTTTTTTTTCCCCCCCCTCATTTTTTTCCATGTCTGCTTGCTTGTCTCCATGGAAAACGAAACAGTTAATGATTAAGTCAGAATCTATGTCAGAATTTATGTCTGAAATCAACTAATAAATGTTCAGGTTATTTAGCTTTCTGAAATTATGTATCTTCTTTTCTCCTTTTGTCTGAATTGAACTGTACAGTTGTGTAAAGACTGCAAAGCATGCCCATGTTTTATGTGCAGTTTCTGAAAGACTTTCTGTTCTGATGTGTAGACTAGACTAAAAATGTATTAAAACCTTCTTAATGGGGATAAAACCATTGTAGAGACCAACATACACAGTTTATTAGGCGAAAATTAGCAGTATTTCATGAGAATCTAATAGCTTTTTATGAAAGGTTAGGAATTTCTGAACTATACAAAAAGTTCACACAGTGGAATAGAATTCCAGCAGGAAATTAGTTTTTATTACATGTAATGGTATCTATGTGTTCCATGGTACACATGTACAAGCTAGGAGTATATTGCAGGCTTGGGCACAAGTGATACTAATTAGGTAGGAAGGCTGAAAGGTCATAAATCTTTTTTTTATGATTTCTTATTTCAAATACCAGGTATTAGAGGTTGCTGCTGTAGCTCACTGTACTTGAATGCTTTCTGAGAAATGCAAAACTCCAGGAAAACTAACTATAAGGTAACGTTCTATTCTACTGATTGTTGTAACTGAATACATGTCTGTGTGTTACACAAATTAAGGAACTAGAGATCACTGTGACTAGAATCTTTAGAAGACTGACAAGTCAGGCCAGTTTTAAAATTTAAACCAGAACTTTACTAAATTCATTCAACTCATCCATGCTAATAATTAATTCTCTCATTAATAATTATTACTATGCAGATGAAATTATTAGCCTTTAATATCTCGAATTACCTGTAAATACCAAATGATCCTGCATAGCTGGTGTTGATGACTGCCGTCCTTGGTGGTCCTTGGGCACCAAAGTCAGGGTGATCAGACTTGAGAACTCATTGATGAGAGAAGTAAGAACTGAAGTGGCCTTGTCTTCTTTCTTCTCTGCTTTTCCTTCCTTATGCTTCTTGTTTTTATACTCTTCCCCCTCCTAACCATGCCAAAAAAATAAAGGGAAGGCTCATCTCCTGATGCTGCTTACCCTGTTTGTGGTTTTGTCAGTCAATATCCTAATGTATTTGGAAGGATGCTCTGCTCATTCTCAGTCCTATGTACTCATCTTGTCCTTTGTCTGGTAATGTTTTAACACTTGGGAGGGAACATTTTAACACTTGGCAGTCTCTTTCATTTGACCACACACATCTTTCTTTGCCCTTTTAGCAGTCAAATTGCTCACACACTTCTGCCAAATGCTAATATGTTGTATCTGACTCTGCCATCATGGTTATTACAAAATACGTATGTACAGTTGTTAGTTACACTATTCTAGTACATTTATATATAGGTTCAAGATAAACTAATATTAATTAGACCTTGATTAACACATTTAAAATGTATAACTGTCACTGCCTCTTATCTGGTTACATGATGGTTTTACATCTGTCCAACTTCCTTCTCAAGGTTCATCCAGGATGCAGCAACATCAACGTTTTAATCCAAATCAGGTGTATGTCACTGAAATGAGTATTCCAATTATTTACGTTTTTTTCTCATTTGGTTCACACAATGGAGCAGTCTAACATGCATGAACAGGATTGTTTTCAGACAAAACTGAACATGAAAGTGCATTCCAGGAGCACTCCACACTGTGGTAAGAAACGGTCATTCAGTCCCTCTAGCATACTAGTATGATAAAGGTTGGAGGGGATCTCTGGATGTCATCTCATCTGTTCCAGACCTCTGCTCAAAGCAGGAGCAACTTAGATCAGGTTGCTCAGTGCCTTCTCCAGTGAATATCTCCAAGAACGGAGATTCCAATCTGTTTCAGTGTAGGACTACCGTTGTTATGTGTAACTAATCACAATTACCCTTGTTGCATTTTGTGCCTGCTGCCTCCTTCCCTATCACTATTAAACTCTGTGAAGGATTTGACTCTGTCTTATCTGCTTTCTACCATTAAATAGTTGAAAACAACAGTAAGATTTACCCTAGTATTCTTTTCTTAAGAATAAACAAAAACAGTTCTCTCAGCTTTTCCTTGCATGCACTAGAGCTAATCAAACAGATAAATTTGAATTTTATAACATCTGCATCAAAAGTTTCGCTCTGCAGAACTTTCTGGTCTATAGTGCCTGTTTCAAGAACCCAGTCTGGACCTAGATCTTGGAATTTGCACTAAACAGTTTTAGATTTTGAATTCCAAAATAACAAATGAAGTAGAGAAAGATCATTAACAATATTCTACTACTAAACTTTGACTAAAATGAGAAGGGCCTTCCTCCAGCCATACCTAATTCTGAAGGAGTCAGAGTACTATCAGAATTCTTTAAGAATATATTATGACTGCTCAGAATTATGTAATTCATTAGTGTTTGAGTTCTTTTTCACCTTTTTGCAACTATTTTTTTCTTCAAATGAGTAAAATGATAGTATTTGAAGAAAAATATTTATATATTGATTATTGATGCAGGATACAACTCCAGTTAGTTAAATGTTTTCTATTCAGTTTTTGGTTCTACTGAAAATATATCAGAACTACGGGAATGACCACAGAAAAAGAGACATCTTCAACGGCCTCTTATGTTCAGCCTTCCTTCCTGTGCCTCTGATTTTTAAAAGAGATCTAAATTAATAAATGCAATATGATTAACATTATTTATTACAATAAATGAATAATAAATAACTGGAAGGATTTGTCATTCATTTGGATATGCTAAGAAATCCGATGCACAAAATAGTGTCTTCTAAAGCATGAGTAATAGAGCCAAAGGCCAGCTTGTAACCACTCTAAGATGAACAGGTATGAATTAGCGTATAAGCAAAATCCTTCCCATGTCCTGACCTGTGGAGCTAAGTGCAGTAGTGCCACACTTAAAGTCAGTTCACCAACACAATAAAATATTTTTAATTTTAAAGGCAGTTAAATGGCTCATCTTTCAAAAAGATATGATAAATTTAGCATGCCTTAATATGCCTGAATCACAAATAGTTGCATTTCTATAAGACTGCCTAAGAAGCAGATTGTCACTGGTTAAATGTTCACAAGAAGTGATCTTTCTGTCAGTTTTAAATTGGGGGATTTGGAGATTTTATGGTTGTTTGTTATGTTTGTTTCCATATCCTCAAAATAGCTGTTTCAGTACTGTGAATAAAAGCTTGTTCCCAACACAATGACTCTGTTTTCACTTTTGGAAAGAGAATACATGAGACTTAATTGTAGTTTTAAATTAAAACACAAAATTTAGTTTTCCTGTAAAAATATTCAATGTAAAGAATTTACAAAGGGATACAGAGTTCTTCAAGTTAAAGATCAACATCAAGCAGGAAGGATGGACACTGAATTGACTAAATTGACTAAATTATTAAAGGAATGAAAAAGTTACTCTACTTACTAGATTACTATATATTAAAATATCATTATATTATAATATGAATGTGATCAGTTCCTAACAGATATCACATGAGGTATCACATGCACACCAGAAGCAGTGTTTTTTGCCATTTGACACTGTACAAAAGCTTTGCAAGCACTGGTACCACTACATTTACCAATGTGCCATTTTCTTGTGCCCCAGTCTGTCAACTAACCCCAATTTACATTCATGCAGAACAGAAATTATTTCACTGGGACAGTGAGAGCANTTCACTGGGACAGTGAGATCATTCAGCATCCTGCTTAGAGTAATTACTTTTACACGATAAGGACCTCATCAAAGACAGTGATAGATATTATTGGCCATATTTCTGAAGGATATGTATGAACCATTGAAATCAGGGGGAAGGATTCAGTACCTTCATAAATTTTACTCTTTAAAATTATCTAGGAAAAAGGAATTAGCCAAGAGATATAAATCTTGATCACTGTCGAAAAACAACAATTAGCCTATAAGCTAAACCCTTTTACGGTATTTGTATCCCAACTTTCAAGAAATATGTTATTTTATAAGGTGGCAAGTTTCTTTAATGACTGATTATTTAAACAAAATATTCAAGAGTTTTAATAAGCTTATCCAACTTGGTACTTTTCTCTGTTTCTACTACATAATGAAGTCTTTCCTGTAACTGGAGCATACACAAGCAGAATTTTTAAATGAGAGACCTAATTTTGGCAGGTCTAGGTCTAAGTCCACTGGTTCTCAAGAGTCTTCTATATTTCAGGTTCTATTAGCAATGTACATTGCTAACTCATGTCCAAGCATATCCCAGAAATCCCTCCTGAGATATTTAGCCATGTCACTTTGAAGAATACTGAAATTAGCAAGAACGGAGCCTTTCTATTTTTTTCTTTGATTCTTTTACATTTGTTGCTCTGACATAACCTTTGAAATAGGTATAGCCATAAGGAGGGAATGGAGAAAAAAACAGGCAAGTTTTATGACAAATGAAAGCAATGCTAATTATATTCAAATCCTGCTAAGAATGAAATCCCACTGAATCTAATGGGATCCACATCTCATCTAGTTAAACCTCACTTCGCAACAAAGAATGGTCATTGTTTTGAGACCAGTTTAATACTTGAAGTGGGGTCATGCATGCATAGCATGATGAGCTTCATTCTAAACTCTGAATTTCTTTGCATTAAGTCAGGTAACTTACGGTATTTGAACAGCTCCTGCAGTTGAAATTAATCTGTCTTTTTAACATTTAAATGAACAGTAGGAATAGAAATAGCTGGGTACTGAAGAATGTACAGTAAACTGTTAAGCAAAGCATAGAAATAAGAGAATAAATGGGTTTTGCAAACTGATCTTTTATTCTAATGAAGGATTTAAAAATATAAAATACAGGAACATCTCCCATATATTCACAGTGCTTATAATCTCTGACTGAATTCCACTTCACACTTCTTCCACATTGCTCTATAGAAAAAAATACCGTCACTGGAGTTGCATTAGAAACGAGTGGCTGGGGCTAGCAGGTGAGATGGGGAAGTAGAATTTCATAAAGAAGCAGTAAAATTCTCTTGGTGTACCAGAGAACTCTCACTAAGTAGTAGGGTTGCATATAGACGTGCCTTCTGTCTCCCGAGAAGACAGGTGTTGCTCCAGAATCTTTTATTTTGGATTTCACAAACACCACTTGCAAGAAGAGCTCTACAGATAAACTTGATTTATTCCCTTGTGTCGTCATATGTGAGATTAAACCAGGCTGGGCAGATGGATATTGAGCAAGAGTCTTCTAATTCAGTCTCATCTGAACATGTCCCTTAATAAACTTCATATTCAACAAGGTGGAGGGTAAAAAAGCGTATAGACACACAATTCTGGCTCTGCCAGTCTAGACTGTGAATGCTAATGGTGCCATGGAGCTGATGAGATCTCTATAAGAAAATGGGGAAATGATGTATGTAGAGATCAGCTGTGAACATGGAAATAAGAGTGATGATGTGCATCAGTGGTTTTGACTTACACTGTTTCTTGTTCTACTCCCACACAGAAACAACATTTTTTAGGATGGAGTTGCCTATAACCAGTGGCAGAGGAGAAAGAAAAGAAGCCAAAAGGTTCTTCCAGAGATTTTCAAAAGTAAATGGAGTGTTTAACTATTGAAGGTAAAGCCATTGTGTTGTTTTGTCTTGATGCTGCCATCAAGGAGGCATTCTGTCTTGAAATATGCTTAGACAGGCTGTCGTAGTTTACACATTACCTTTATCTTCAGGTAGAAGACATTTTTTTTATCTTGCATGAGGAGTAACAATAATTTTAAGCCATTTTTATGATGGTATTTAGCAACTTCTGTTTTAGTGCTCTGAAGAAATATGTTCTAATGAAAATTAACTTAAGGGAACTGATAATATAAGATGGAAAGGGATAGCCATTGTCATTGTGGATAACTTCGCTCATGCTTATTCTTTATGAAATCAATAGGGTAAAGTTACTAGCATGCATTTGCCAGACAGAAGTTGCAGTTAGCAACCTTGATGCCAAAAAGAAGTATTGCTATCTCTGGAATATTTGTGTGAGTTAGAATGAAGTTTCATAGCATTCAAAATTGCCTTACAAATATATTTTCTAATATTACACTTCTTCCAAAACCCTACAGTGTTAGTGATTGTAACTTTATTTGAATATATGAGACTGGAAACACTAACTGGATAAAATGACTCATGTATACAGTCAATAACAAAATGGAACTTCTAGGAGTGCTTCTACTCCTAATGGACATCTTAGGTCTTCTCAAGATCAAGATAAATAGAGGAGGTTAGAATGTGCATCCAAACATGTTTTAATAGTTCACTTTTCATTCTTCTTATCCTTCACATAGATTTACACATTTGCTAGTGCAGAGTTTTTATAGCAAATAAATAATAACAATTCAAAAGGCTTTATTTCAGAGGTTTTAATGTGTTATTGACAAAAAACTTTTGTTTTCTATAGAGCTCAGTCTTCTAAGACAGTGGACACTAGAATATTAATGGTCTATATTTTTTGAAGCAGGAAGTTACACATTTTGTTCCCCGTGATAAATTAGGGTTGTTCAGAAGATCACTGTGAGGGATGCATATATGTTGCCATGGATCATTACAGCAGTCTATCATGTAAATGTGGGTTTAAATAAGTTTTACAACGCTTTATTTATCAGATTATAGGAAATTATGAACCTTACAGACCTCATATGAGATATTACACTACTAATGACTTATATTTATAGAAAACTGGAACCTATATAGATAAAAGCTCAATTCAGTGTTTTTAAGGTTCTAGTTTCTAAACTACATATATTACTTAATGACTTTCTATTAATAACAGAATTTGGTGAGTCACCCGAAAGTTATTTATTTTTTATTTTCTTCTAATTTTTAGTACATAAAAGTACTATTTATGCTCTAGAATATGAAAATCAAAGGATTTCTCTACTAACTTTTATCTATTTCAGCCATTAATATGAAATTGTTTTGCTAACTGTGGTCTTGATATTACCTGTTGAATACAGTTCCTGCAGCACTAGTAATTTTTCTGTTAAGTTAGTAAGAATAGATTGGTTTTCCTATTGTTTGCTCCTCCCTCCCACTTTTAGTCAGGTTTAATTTAAATTAGTAACATATATCTATAAAAAGTGTGTCCCTTTCTTTTCGTAATTGCACATTTTAACAGAGCTAGACTTAGGTAAGCAAAAATCCAGTGCAGTTTTTAAGGAATATCTACTCAAAATAAAAACACATCTAGAAATGTATAAATATTATTTAATTACTATTTTTATTTATATCATAAAAACTTTCAAATGCTTTACTGCCAAAATCCTATAATGATTTAAAGTACATCCCAAATGGATGTTCATCATGTTCCACCCATAAGGTCTTAGCTTTCTTATATCTATTATTTTGTCTTTAAATCTACAAATTAATCTATATTGTTTATAATATAATGTGTATTTGTAATATAACACTGATAGTTGTTTTTAGGGAAAAAAGCAAGATAATGTAGTGTTGTGATGAGTGCTGCCTAGGTAGAGCCCCAGAGAAGTCATCAGGGTTCACAGTGAGTAAATGAACATGCTCTTCTACAGCCTTAGGGCTCTGGAAGATTATTTGCTAAGTATATTATATTAAAATTCTGGCAAGTATCAGTTCTTTAACATATCAGCATCAGAGTTCCATAAAAGTTCATAATTTATCTCTTGAGGGGGAGTCATTTTAGACTATAGTAATGTATTTCATCATCATTATCATAAATGAATATTTCATTCCCCCCAAATTATTGTATAATTTATGAGAGTAAGATACCACCAAGTGCACATCTACATATACTAACTCATACTTCAAAGTGTCCCATTTATTACACTGGGTTCTAAGTCTGTCAAGATAAATAAAAATAGTATGCTTTAACCTCACAGATACTGCTCTATCTATATCCCAAGTAAAGAAAAAAAAATAAAATAACATATTTATTTTTATCATTTTATATTTTGCACATAGTAAGTTATGAAATCCTTTCATACCCTATAAATGACATGAGCCTTACAGACTCATCCAAGGCAAGCTAATTATTTTCAGTTGTAAATCACCAAGGCTGCTCCCATTTATAGGTAAAAAAACCATACAAGTCATCTTTGTGTTCTGCTTACACTTGCATTAGTGCTGTCCAGTTATTCATACTGAGGTGACATATGAAAAGTTAAGTTAGCCTTTGGTTGTAATTTTATGTCACTTCTGCTGCTAGAGACAGAGCTCTCAATATGACTGGAACGATTTCTTACCTTGATCAGGGATGACAATATTTAAAACCTATTTATAAATATAGGTTTGTATCTTTCAACACTGAGAAAAAAAAAAAAAAAACATTAAAAAAGAAGTATTAAGTCTAGGCTTGAGCCCACTGGAAACTAATAGAGGTTGTTAACAGAAAGGAGAATAAATATTGTCGCAGTTTGTCAGTGCTCTGCAGATACTAAAAACCTAAGGATAGAAAATGCAGCTGGCTTGTGGGCTGACAAGAACGTTGTGCCCAGTTTACATTATAGAGCACTTGTTAACTTTTAAATGATAGCAATATAGCACTGACAGTTGGCTAAATAACACAAACAACTTCTTCCACACATAGCAACAATATGTAATGAGGTAGTTGGAAAAACACTCAATTTTTTTGCTTTGTTTTTCTTACAGCTTTTAGAAATAGAAAGTCAAATTTAATCTATTCCACAAGTCAATGCAATTGAGTAATTAATTTGTTCTTTATCAATATTTTCTTATAGACACACAGGATTCATGTTTTGGGGAATATTTTTAATCCTTTTCCATTCCACTATTGAGAAGAATATTTATTATGGATAAGGTTTGGAAATTATTGGTGCTGAACCTACCAGATCTGGGATTCTGTTTTGCTTCTCTTTCTGTTCATAGAATCATAGAATCATAGAATCATAGGGTTGGAAGGGAACTTGAAAGATCATCTAGTCCAACCCCCCTGCCAGAGCAGGGTCACCTAGAGCACATCACACAGGAACGCGTCCAGGCGGGTTTTGAATGTCTCCAGTGAAGGAGACTCCACAACCTCTCTGGGCAGCCTGTTCCAGTGCTCTGTCACTCTCACAGTAA
>VXBO01005903.1:0-37006 GCA_013400135.1 Rhinoptilus africanus
GTTGCTCTCCCCTTATCAACCAACACTGTAGCATCACTGTAGAAGGCCACCAAATTTGTCAGGCATAACTTGTCTTGACAGTCACTGGGAACTTCACCAGACTACCACGACTTTTTGAATAAAATGGAAAGTGGCTTAGCAACTTCATCTATCTGTTCCCTCAGGACCGTGGATGATTTTCGTCAGATCCCATGCACCTACATACCTTCAGGTTTTTATAGCTTTTTATTTCTGTTCCCTTCCAAACCTTCATTCCGTTATCAAACATATTGCATGAATGTTAGTTCACTCTTAGTTTCCATCCAAAGGAACTCACTCTTTGCCCCTCATTCCACAAGACAAAATCTAGGTGAGGTATAGACCATAGTTCATTTGAGAGACCCAGCCACCAGCAGGATTCCACTAAGATGGTACAGCTCTACACTACTGTTCCAGGAGCTTTTATACATAAAAGCTCTCTGTTTGGGGCATATGTGGAACATAGAGGAGACTGACACGCTGGACCCATAATTACTTATAATTGCTTCCACTCACAAACTTTTTTGAGAAAGTAAGGTGGAAATGTGATCGGAAAGACTATTTTGGATTTTTGGCTGTTAGAATTCTATATGCTGTTCTTAATAAGCACACTAGTACTAACAGTGTGAGATAAAATAATACCCTGGTTGCTATTAGTCATTTCACACATCATTTAATATTTACATATATTCCAAAATGCCAAATTATATTACATCTGAAACAAGAACAGCTAGTGTAGGAGGAATAATCCTAATTATGTACCAAGTAGGAAAGTACAAAACCAAGTAGATTCGCAGCACAGATGTGGAATAAAGGATCAGAAAGGGCTACCTTCCCTCCTAATCCCAAAATGACAAACAGTAACATTAAATTATCTTCTTTATGACCTCAGAAAGATAATTCTGCAAGTGCAACATTAAGGAGTTAAGCCCATTAGTATAAATACACGGTAAACCTCAATTTTCTCCTATTTCTAAACCAGATAGAAATTCATTTAAAAAAAACACATTTTCTGGAAGAAGGATTTGGCACACTATGAACCTATATTTCCCCTGAGTTCCCAATATCAAATATACAGCATTGTTCTGTGTGTTTTTAAGGATGAGCTCTGTTCAGCTTGAGGGTAGCCTCTACTTTAAACCGAAGGAGAAAAAGATTTATCCCATTTCTGCTCCATCATGCTCTGCACTAGCAAAACCAGAGAGAGTTGATTATCCCTCAGTATCATTTTCTCCTTCAAAACTGAAAAGGAAGAACACAATAAAAAGGAGACAACTGTGATATATTAATCAAAGGAAGGGGAAAAATTGATATTTAGGGAGAAGAAAACAACTACAAATAAAACCAACAGAGCCCTAATAAGTCAGATGTTAAAAAAAGCAATTGAAAGATCAACAGATTGACATTACCATAATATAAATATATATTTATATAGTGGACTTTCACACACACAGTCTGACAATACAGCTAAAATGATGGCAAGAATACCTTTTTTCCCCTCTGCCAATGTAGTCTGGATTGGCAATGTTAAGTAACACCAGCAAGTAATAGCTATGGAAAGGTTGGCATCCTTACACTTTGGAATGCAACAATTCTAACATAGGGAAGCATATTTAAAAGACGTAAGACCAACCAAACCCACCTAGACATTAGTTATCATGTTTCTTTATCTCACTTCCTGCCAAATTAGAGTTTCATGATTTGATCAAAAGTATTCATATATTCATCCTTTATTTGGATTGAATATTTTTTTGCTGAAAATAACTTGGTATCAATAATTAAATTTCCCAAAATTCAAGATCATGCAATTTCTCTCTGGAACTGACAGCAAAGCATCCCCTGAAAGTTCTAGTTTTCATGCCTTTAAGGTCTGCTGATGCATAAAAGGCTGAAGTATGGCACAGGATTTGTTCAGGTACTCAAACAAGAATGCCCAGACAGACATGACCGACCATAAAGGTGTTTTCTTCCTTTATGGAAGAGTTTTATGCTGGATATAGAATGGTATCAAATATCTCTTCATGGAAATACTGCTCAGAGCTTACTTTTTTTTTTAAAGTAGCTTTTTTTTTAAAATAAAACCCCACAAAACCGCTTAATGAGTATCTCAGATTTGCTTCTACTGATATTCATTGTCATCATGAACTCTAACTGGCACAGTATTGGTTTCATTAGTAGGTTGAAATAATTTTCAAAACACACACTTTATAAAAAGAGCATTGTATCCAGAGTGGTTATTCAGTGGGTAGACATACCTGGGGTTTCTGAAAAACAACTGTATCATCAGATGTGTGAAGCTTTCCCAGCCATTCTCTCTCTAGTGATAAAAAACTGCGCTTTGCTGGCTTTATGTCTGGAGATTATAAGTTTTTCCTGCATGAGAGTGTTACAGAAACCTATTTATCTATGCCCCCCTAGGGAAAACCAGCTAGCCACAAACGGTGTTTTAAAGGATTACATAACAGTACTTGCTATAGGCTATTTAATAGCTCTAAAACCCACAATGACATCTTCTGACTTTGACTGCCTTTATTTAAAGGCAGAGATTTTTACCCCTTTGGAAACCACTGCATTATTAAGCAACATGAAACACACAACTTGTGCAGCACTGGGTAGCTTTGTTCTGTTTCTCTAAGGATGCGTGACTTGCTGAATTAATGGTGAAGAACCATTATGAGAAGCAATTACACAAAAACAAAAAACCAGCTCCCCAAAAATGGATTTGCCTTTTCAGTCTTAAATTAATTGCATGTAAACATATACCTGAGATTCAGGCAGAGAAATCTTATCAAGAGATTTATGCATAAATACCAATTAGGGCTCCATTTACGGATTTTATAAAAATGAGCCACTGAAAGTACTTGTCTATTAGGGCCTGAAACAGGCATGTTAGCATCACTCTACATTTCATTCTTAGAAATATTTATTTTCGACCCTTTCTTTACACAACATCACCTTAAAGTCAGAAGCAACTTAGAGAAGTAGAAATGCTGTTTCTTACTCAAGTAAAGATGATCATCTATATTGATGTCTGAAACTTTAAAAAGTTCCAGAGACTGACTTAAAGACTGTAGGTTTTCATTTTAATATCCTAAAACATGGGCCCACTTAGAGACCAATTATATGAACACCCTTCCCTCCCTAAACCTTTATTACCTTTCTTCATTGTTAATCACTTTTACACAAAATATGGACTCCTGAATTTTGCAATGATGAGGTTAAATACAAGGACACACTTTCCTAAAATAAATTTGGCCACTACAGTTGTGGGATGAAAATGTTACAGGCTGAAACTTAGCTAAATTTCAAGGAAGGGGATGAAAAAACCAACCACAGGGGTGAAAAAAAGTTTAGTATGTAAAGAAAAATCCATAAACTGTTAAAGGATATTAAGAACCACTTAAGAAATATAACCCATTTGCATTTGAAGAAGCTAGTTTAGTGGTTTTGTTTATTATATAGCTATAAAACATCATAAAATCTCTTTATTTCACCTCTGTGTAAATTGAGCTTTTATATTCAATATTTTGTTTGTATAATAAATATTACATTATGATGTTATATGTAATAATGCACACAATGTTATATGTGAGTTATGTGCAATATGTAATGTAATATTTAATTTATTACATTGTGAATTTTGCAGATTAAGGTAAAATTTAGAATTAGTGATTGACATGGCTCTTTCTTTCCAGGCAACATTCCCTTTTCCCCTTCTTTCCACTATTTTTCCCTTTTTCACTCATCTCAGCCTAAGGATGTCAAGTTCTCAGATGGACTGAGAGAAGTGATAAGACCCATTATTTTCTTTTTTTCTTAAACCCAGAAAACTGTAAATACATGGTTTTTTTCCAGCCTTGCTTTGGTCCAAAGGACAAAAATGTGAAATTTTACACACCTGTTATTGACAAGTGACTACAAAGAAATTTACCATATATCATTCTCAGAAGAGATATGTTTGAAGTACCCTGCCTTAAGCCATGTTTATCTTAAATACAAATTTAGTTAGACAAAAATAATTTTTTTATAAGTCACTTCATTTTACTTTAAGTTGTCATAAGGTTTAGTTACTGTATAAATCTACAAGTGACATCTGAAAAAATATATACCTAACTTCAATTTTTTGTTTGTACTGTACCTAACTGCAGAGCCATGAAATAAACTTTATTTTAAATACTGAATATAATGCAGCCAGGGATTGGTAGAAACCTCCAAATCAATTTTAGACTTTAATTGCATTGCCTTCTAAGGTCAAGTTGAATCCTAAATTAGCTGGACATTTGTTTGTAATATTGTGAGGAACTTTCCCATTTTTAATTCATTTACAAATAACCCAAAGACCTGATTTTGATAATTAAGCCTTCTAGCTGATCATCATTGCTGGTTAAAAAGAAGAGATTCATACGCCCACTGAGAGCCTGCCTGGCCAAACTTATGGGGGCTTGGGAATATGAGCCTCTACCTAGAGCCATTCACATCCGTGTCAGGAGCAGGCTCCTGTTTCAAGCACAGAAGCCTCTCAGCAATCTTTCTGTTACCAAACATGCCAATTTCAAACTGGATGATAAGTTATCTGCAGGTTTCTGAGAATGTTCAATACCTACACTGTGAACTGAAAAAGTTACCTGTATTGTACTAAACAGCACTTTGCAAGGAGTCTCTAGGAACATGGCAGTTTGCCTCTCCTTCAGATTTTTGGGGTTTTTTAAGTGGGAAGCAGTTAGAATTAAAAGTTGTTGCCTTTGGCATTAAAATCACTGTGCTGCCAATGTTTCCACCATCTTGCCAGCTTTTAGCTTCAATGGTATTTTCTCATAGGATAATAACTAGCAGCTCCTATCTAGTATTTTCTTTCGTGACAGCAAATCTCATTTTCTCTTTATTATCAGGAGGCCTTTCAGGCAACTTTTACTAATGTCATTTTTGCATTACACATGCATTATTTCTTCTTTCATTTCTGTTCACATATCTTCAGACAAACCGTGATTCTGACAAAAGTTATGCCTGATACAGGCTCCAGTTAAACAGGAATTTTCTGTTGACTATAATATCTTATGCTACCATAAGTGAAAACATTTAATTGGACGATTACTGACCTCATTCATCAAAATGAGAAGAGAGCCATTATATCCTACCCTTCTCAGCAAGTCTTAAGGGCTATGCTGGCTCAGACTTACATCATTCTCTTCAGTTAATATGTATCATTTCATTAACTTTATATGTAATGACCACATAAAACAGGGAGGAGTGGCTGATATACCAGAAGGTCATGCTACCATCCAGAGGACCTGGACAGGCTGGAGAAAAGGGGTTGACAGGATCAACAAATGGAAGTGCAAAGTCTTGCACCTAGGGAGGAACAACCCCATACACTATTATAAGCTAAGGAATATACAGCTGAAAAACAGCTTAGCAGAAAAGGACTGGGGGTACCAGTGGACATCCAAGTTGAACATGAGCCGGTAATATGTCCTTGCTTCAAAGAAGGCTGATGGCATCATGGGCTGCACGAATAGGATTGTTCCCAGCAGGTCAAGGAAGGTAATCCTTCCCCTCCACTCAGAACTGCTGAGGACAAACCTGGAGTACTGTGTTAAGCTGTGGGCTCTGCAATACAGGAGGGACATGGGCACACTGGAGAGAGTCCAGCAAAGGGCTATGAAGGCGATGGACTGAAGCATCTCACATATTAGGAAAAGCTGAGAGAGCTGGGACTGTTCAGTCCAGAGGAGAGAAGGCTCTGGGAGGGATCTTATCAATGTATGTAAATATTTGAAGGGAGTGCACAGAGTACAGAACAGAGTCTCTTTTCAGTGGTGACCAGTGCCAGGATCAGTCAATGGGCATGAGCTGAAACAGAGGAGATTCCTTCTGAACATCAGGGGACACTTTGTTACTTCGAGGGTGACTGAGCACTAGCACAGGTGGCCCAGGGAGGTTGTGGAATCTCCCTCCTTGGAGACTGGACTGTCCTTCAAAAGACATCTAGACATGATACTAGGCAACTAGATCCATGCAGCCCTGCTTTAGCAGGACAGGGTTGGACAAGATGACCTTCAGACTTCCCTTCGAACCTCAACCATTCTGTGATTCTGTGATTTTGCTTGGATACACAAGATCATTGAATACTCTGTCTGTCTTTTGAGGGCAAATATATTTCTCTGAAAGGATTTAGTGCTTATGCTTATTAATTGCTAGTCATTAGAAACTATCAGCTTATTTAAAAGGCCTCACCAGTAAATGAATCGACCTATCAGTTCTATTTGTTTCTGCTCCAAACAGCTATCAGCTTTCACTAGATACCACCCTAAACTTCCCCACTATTGTAAATGTAAAAAATTTAAATAGTAATAATATCACTCATTAGCCTCCCCATAACCCTCAGTTGCATATGGCATTAAAATAGATTCTTAACTACTTGTATTTACTTGGATTTCTTTAGCATAAAGGTGTATAGTTAAACTACATTGAGGCATTTTTGTTTGTTTATATTTCTGACTGTTGCACTTGTTATTTTAATGGTTTTGAACAGAATTAAGATGTAAAGTAGATAAGCTAGAATATTTATCCACTACAGACTTTGGTTTTAGTCTTCAAGTGTTTTTCATCTAACCCTTATTTTTATCTATTAACAACTTCACTATATGCTTATTTGACCCCAGGTACACTGGCTTCGAATGAACTTTAGTAGGAACCAAAGTCTATTCTATCCTTTAGCTTAGCCCAGAACCTGGCTTCAGATACAAAAGAAATACGGTGAATGACCTACCACCAGCCTAACAACCCTTTCCAAAGGCAAAACGTTTTCTCACAGTTGACTTAGCTGCATAGGAACAAATCCCCAAGTGTTGCAGCACAAAGCAGCAGGGCTTTGCTCCCCTGGGTACACACGTACATTGGTTCGGAGACAGCAACACACAGAAGGACTTGCTCTGGGAATACTTATACTCAGGTTAGGCTAACTGGAACACTCTGATCCCAGCACTAATTAGCTCAGATGACTCTGCAATGAAGATATTCCCTATATAGATGCTCATACCATCAATGCCTTCCCAGGCACTTTTTATATTTCCCCTCTGGGATTAACGGGTATTGGATGGCCAATGGTCACAAAACTAATTCTTCCTGCTGAGAATGAAACATTATAGAACATAAACATATGAATGGAATTGCATTAGGGAATAGAGTTGAATGGAAAAAATAATTATAAAATTATTAGCTTTTCACCTCTGGCTACCAAAGAGGACAGAATACAAGAGAAAGGAAGATGAAAATTCACTAAAAAGAATGGAGGGGCCAGAAAGCACTTGCCTGGTGCATTGAAAGGGCCAACATAGGCAGTACACAAAAATTCTTTTCTGTCCTAAGTGAAGCTGCTACTAGAAAATGTCTGTTACCTATGTAGCCTTTTAGGCTGTTCTTTGAGCCATTTGGTGTGATTCGAAGTGCAAAATGAAATCAGTGAAGTTACCAATTCAGTCTTGTATTGGAGGTTGTTTACAAAATTGAAAAAGGAAACTGTTTTAGCAGTGGAATCCATCAAAGCCATTATGGACACTGCTATTCTTTGAGAGGCATCCTACTTTGCTCTATAGCTTTGCTCTCCATCCATCACAACAATGAGAGAGATGTGAATCCTGGCATTTACCTACAGAACACTGTGTCAAACCCATATGGCAGTCAGCTGCAAGTACAATCTCCTTTCATCATCTCATTTCTATACAGGCCAAAACTTGTAGAGGCTCTCTGCTCAACAAGAAATACATTCAGTCACAGGGCTTGGACCATCCAACCAGAAGTCTCAAGTGTGCTAAACAAACAAAGTCTCCACTAAACCTCACTCCAGAGAAAAACACTTCTTGTGGAAAATGGACTTGCATATTCTGGCCAAGCTTATATAGTTTCCATTATATAAATGAAAACCTGACACTGTCTGACATCAATTGTTTTGTTGGTAGCTCGCACTTAGCTTTACCTTATCTTAGAATTTTTCCCTCCGATAAGAACAGGCAATTTTCCACCTTTCACTTCAAACTCTAGCACGATGCTATGTAAGTCTCTCGTCAAAAAAAAAATTAAATCATGTCACGTTCAGTTTTCAGTGCTCTGCATTTTCTGTTTGCTTACTCATCTACCGTGTACTGTCCCTGCTGACTTTGCAGGTTTAGAGGCACTACGGCAGTACGCTTTGCAATTACAGAATATTTGTGAAGTCTTTTAGGAGGCTCTGTTTCTGTGAACCCCATGTCAGCAGTCCAGGACTCCTCAGTCTGTTTCCTTTACTCCCCTTTTTTCTTTTTCTTTCTTCCTCACTGATTCAATGCCACAATCTAACAGTTCCATGCCAGCATTTCCCTATTTTTATACTACTCATTTCAATGAAGCCACATACTTAAGGATTGTATTTTTATAAGATAGAAATAGAAGACAGTGGTTCAATCTTGTTGAAAAAGCTGAAATATATTCTGCTTGAAATATTTGCCTTAATTCTCCTTCATTTGTTTGCAATGAATTTCTTCCAGTGATTACTGTTTTCTTTTTTACTTTATATTTTCTTTCTTACATTTTGGAAGATGGGATTTCATGTAATACAGTTTAACTACTATAATGCCGATATATAAAGTAATACTAATTCTCTTCAAATTGGCATCCTTTGACAGACCAGATACTAATTTTAGGTGATGGTACTCACACGAATATCTGCTGCTGAAGTCTTGATAAAAATTATTCTCAACACTATATATCATTCCTATAGGAAGCCAAGAAAAGTATAATAACTCATCAGTGAAAGTTTTATTTGCAATAGCAAGTATAGAATCACAGAATGTTTTAGGTTGGAAAGAACCTTAAAGATCATCTAGTTCCAACCCCCCTGCCATGGGCAGGGACACCTCCCACTAGACCAGGCTGCTCAAAGCCCCATCCAGCCTGGCCTTGAACACTTACAGGGATGGGACATCCACAGACTCCCTGGGCAACCTCTTCCAGTGCCTCACCACCCTCACAGTAAAAAAATTCTTCCTAATATCTATTTCAAATCTACCCTCTTTCAGTTTAAAACCATTACCCTTTGTCCTATCACTACAGTCCCTGATAAAGAGTCCTTCCCCATCTTTCCTGTAGACCCCGTTTAAGTACTGGAAGGCCACTAAAAGGTCTCCCCGGAGCCATCTCTTCTCCAGGCTGAACAACCCCAAGTGTCTCAGCCTGTCTTCATAGGAGAGGTGCTCCAGCCCTCTGATCATCTTCATGGCCCTCCCCTCTGGACTTGCTGCAACAGGTCCATGTCCTTCTTATGTTGAGGGCCCCAAAGCTGGACACTGTACTCCAGGTGGGGTCTCAACAGAGTGGAGTAGAAGAGGAGAATCATCTCACTCGGCCTGCTGGCCCTGTTTGTTTTGATGCAGCCCACGATACAGTACAGTATAGTATAACTATCTAATATACATGTAGTTTTATTCCAGTTAGAATTGTCTAAAGAGTACAAAAAAAAAAAGTCATAGGGTTACTGGAACTTTCACCAGATACAAATGAAGAGAAATTCTTTATTTCTCACTTACAGAGACTACACTAAAGTTTTTATTTTGAATGTGACAAACTCACGGCCATTACATAATGTCCTCTCAGGCAAGAGAATGTTAGTTTACCCAGTGAGGGTGTAACGAGAAAGAGAACAAAACTGCAGATAGGACTCTACAGCAACCTGAAGAGCCAATTTATATTTCACAAATTAGGACCCAATTACAACAGCACATAAAGAAGATAACTTGGTCTATGCCAAGAAAGTTCTGCAGGATAACTCAGTAGATGGCATAATTCTCACAGAAATTAAACTGAATCACCCTGAAGGTGTCAAGAAAAGTCAAAGTTGTTGTAGATCTGATCCTTCAGATTATGTAGGCAACCAACAACCTTATCTTAATATGCCCTGCTGTCTTTAGTAGTCTGACTGATCTAAATGGGACTGTTCAATACAGTTATTTGGGTGCATTATCAGGATGAATAGGAGGCGCACGTTTCCAATTGCCTGTCACCACTACAGATCTACCATCTTATATAAGAGAAATGTTAACCATGAAGTGAAAAATATATTAACCAAGAAATACTTGCTTTTTACACAAATTTAGGTCCCACATGATAATGCTCTTGTAATTTAAATGTATGCTGTACTTATTAGATTCACAGTTCCATCTGAAAGCAAGATTAATATTACAGGGTAGTGTCAAAGTAACGTGGTCAGGTAGATGCATAATTCTGACCAAAACTGATAAATCTTTGTCCCTCACACACATATCAACATCCTAAGGTTAGTCTGCTGAAATACCTCATACTTTTAAAAAGTCATCTTCAGTCATCAACCCTTCAGACATGTTT
This sequence comes from Rhinoptilus africanus, assembly GCA_013400135.1. Classification (NCBI taxonomy): domain Eukaryota; kingdom Metazoa; phylum Chordata; class Aves; order Charadriiformes; family Glareolidae; genus Rhinoptilus; species Rhinoptilus africanus. Next base: position 10,393 of record VXBO01005903.1, read on the forward strand.
GATGCAATCTATGTAGACATTTACAGAATTTTTGAAAAATATATTTATTAACATAATATGGAGTGAGATGCTCTTCTGAGATAATATATTTCAATGCAAGTGGTAGAAATCTAAACAAAGCAACTATGAAGATGTTAATCCAAAACACAGATCAGGTTTAGATTCCTTCTGTGTTGATTTACTATCTCAAGCTAATTATTGTATCTTTAAGTCCATTCTGTACCCCCTATTATGGCAGCAATACTGAAAGAAAAAAACCCAACAAAACAGTTGTTTATTTCCAAGACATGAATACCTGTTTTAAAATTAGTCTTACAAGTCTCACTCACCTAGAATAGCACTGTCTTCAATCAGTGCACACAGTCAAGGGTAAGTCATTTTAAAAGTTATTATAAGCACTCCAGTAACTAATGGAGAAATGAGACTAATTGTCCATTTGGAAGGACAGATTTTACTTCCATAGCACCCAGGTGCAGAAACAGATTGCTATTTGATGAACAGAGTTAAGCTAGTTAGGAATGAGAACATATCCTGAATATAGGAAAAGCACTGCCACAGTTTCACATCATAATACTGAGTCTGAAAAGATTATGTCATCATTCTGAGCCTACTGGAAGACAGGCAGTTGCATGTTGCCACTAAAGAATGGGAACACTATACTGAAAAAAACCCCCATGTCTTATTCTGATTTAATGGCAATGTGAATTTAATAAAAGCCTTCTTAGCACATTGCACTGTTTTAAATATTCCCTCTGCTTCCTGAATATTATTAGTTGGGCACATCACACAGCCTGATTGATAGACAGTGACCAAATTAACAGAGGCTACTACCACTATTACTAACAGTAACAAAAACTCCTCAGGCAAAGTTCCACCTTACTGAAGTTAATGGAATTCGACTAGACCAGGATTTCACTGTCAGAAGTAAAGCCAAAAGTAAGAGAGAGAATAAGAGGTCTTACTCCAAGCACAGTGATGACAACGGATATTCTTGTTACATACCTTATATCAGAGCATTGGTAAAGCCATTCTTCAAATTTCAGATTTTCAACAACCTCTAAAACTTTTTCCCAAATGCTTTAGGATTCAGGGATTATTATATTATATATATATTTTTTTAAATGGGATCTGATAATTCCTGATGGAAAAAAAAAACCCAACCCACTCATTTTTACACCACTAGTTTTCTATCACTACGTGCATCCAGCTGCGAGATTTGCTCAGGCAGGTGTGCAAGTGAGCCAGGGAAAGCAAGTACACTGAGCAGTCTGATTTACTGCAGAACTCCTACATACTTATTTCAGGAAAAAATTGAAAGAACAAAAGGGAGAAATTGCAGATATAGTCTTAACTGCTCTGTTTATCAAAGGACAGAAATTGTTTAGAGCCTACAAAAATAACTGCAAAAGGAAAACATAACCACCCCTAAGGTGATAGGTACCCCAGGAACCTGACTTTTACGTCACTCATTCGTAAGCAGGACTGGATTCCTGGGAAAGAACTCCCTAAGACTAAAGGGTATTCAGAAATGTCAGGCCTAGATGAGAAATACTGCCTGATGCTCCTCAAAGGGCAACACGGTTTCTTCCATCTGACTTTAATTCAGCTGGCTATGGGATTTGCAAGGGGTAAGAATTTTAAATCTGCAAACACATCTCCACTTTGTCCTTCTGCTGAAATGAAAAATGCGACCACTGTTAGGGTGAGCATTAAAGCCAATGTTAATAGTTTAATTTCAGTACTGTTCAGAATCCAGAGGCACTTAAAGACTTGCATGTTATCATCAACTGAGCAATTCTATTCACCCATATACCCAGATTTTTGCATAAACTAATACTAACGCAGCAGACGGACAATAATAGAATTGAAATCTGCAGAACAGTAGCACTAAAGGCATACTAAGAAAATTTTTCTTAGAGCTTAACTGAAATAAATTTCCCAAGAAAAGTGCATTTTAGCATCACATCCACTTTGTTTTGCTTTCCTGTGTTTGTGATTTTGCTTTGGTTCCCCTTCCTGCCCCCCAGCTATTTTGAAAAAGGAAGGTCTCCACTTAACTAGAGATACAAAAATACAGAGGAACACGGATGTTTTTTAACAAGATGTTTGGTTTCATCAGTTGTGGACAAATCTCACAGCTAAAGTTTTCAAAGCCTCCTGTCACGTACTCGAGTCTAAAGGAAACTGAATGACAATAGCAAAAAAATTAATCTGTAAATCTTCACACAAAATTAAACTCCTGACTACTTCGCAGTAAGCAGTGGACAGATTGCAGGATATACTTTCCACACTTAAAATAAATAAATAAAAACTCTAAATGTGGTGTAGAAAGCAGGAAAAAGTAGCCATTCTTTACTAATTACTGTGTGGAACTTCTAAGTACTTTACACTCTGCCGGCATGTTAATTCTGATGAGAAATCAATTAACCCTATTTCTTATGCACATTGCAAAAGGCAACTTCAGTCTAACATGTACTTATATAGAGAGATTTTTGCTTTATTTCTTTATATGTTGTAGCACTGCCTCCACTGGGATCGAGGAGGCAATGGGAAGGATAACAGAGAGAAAACTCGAAGGTTGAAATAGAGACAGTTTTATAGGGAAAGCAAAAGCTGCACACNAATGTGGTGTAGAAAGCAGGAAAAAGTAGCCATTCTTTACTAATTACTGTGTGGAACTTCTAAGTACTTTACACTCTGCCGGCATGTTAATTCTGATGAGAAATCAATTAACCCTATTTCTTATGCACATTGCAAAAGGCAACTTCAGTCTAACATGTACTTATATAGAGAGATTTTTGCTTTATTTCTTTATATGTTGTAGCACTGCCTCCACTGGGATCGAGGAGGCAATGGGAAGGATAACAGAGAGAAAACTCGAAGGTTGAAATAGAGACAGTTTTATAGGGAAAGCAAAAGCTGCACACACAAACAAAGCAAAATAAGAAATTTATTCACTATTTCCTATTGGTAGGCAGATATTTAGCCACTGCCAGAAAAGTAGGGCTCCATCACTTGTAATTGTTACTTGGGAAGACAAATGCCATCACTCTGAACGGATCACCTCCTCCTTTCCACCAGTTTTTATTGCTGAGAACAACATCATATGGTGTGGGATATCCCTTGGTCAGCTGAGGTCAGGTCTCCTGGCTATGCCCCTTCACAATTTCTGGTGCACCCTGGGCCTACTTGCTGGTGAGGCACCAACAAAAAAGGCTTGAGATGACTCTGTATAAACTCTATACATGGTGTCTATATCCCTGGGTTAACAACACTGTTTTGGTCACCAATCCAAAACATGGCACCACTGCAGCTGCTACGAAGAAAATTAACCCAATCCCAGCCAAGATCAGTATAAGGAACCTTTNACTTCAGTCTAACATGTACTTATATAGAGAGATTTTTGCTTTATTTCTTTATATGTTGTAGCACTGCCTCCACTGGAATCGAGGAGGCAGCATCCTAGAGTCACTCAAACTCCACCTTGAAGGTAAAAAATAATATAAAAATGGCCCGAGAATGGGGGGACAGTAGAGAAGACACCATCAGGGAGACACCATTGGAACGAGTCAGGGGACAACTCCATCACAGACTGCCTTTGACTCCTGGGACCAGTTGACGGGCTGAGCCTTTCTTCCCCCCCATAGGGACGCCTTTGGGTAAGACTTATATTATACCAATAGCTTCTTCGGGAAACTTAGAAACTTCTCTAGAGAATCTTTTCCCTACAATTATAGCCAGGCTGTATCGTTTGTAACTTTGTCACGCGTTCTGTATAAGTAACACCAATTTCACTTGCACCTGCTTTGCAAACAGTGTTATTGTCTACCAGCAAACCCAAAGAACCTGTTTTCTGTCGCTTAAATAAACTGCACTTTTTAAGTAGCTGGTCGCTTGGGTTTCTCACTGAACGCGACCGCAGACTCAAGGGCGGCCGTGCTAGTTCATGGGCACGACTGGACTGAAGGTGCAGCCTGCTATTAGTGTATCCAAATCGTGATAGTTTAATACAGTACATTAAACGCGACTGGACTGATAGAGGTGAATTGGGCATTACTCGGAATTTAAGCCCAGCCGCACCTAGCCTCCCACCTCAGTGAGGAGGGTTAGAACGCGAGGAGGTTTATTTTCTGCTGACACTGTTGCCCCCAGCCCCCACTTCACGCGACAAAGGTTAAGGGATAGATGCTGACATTTTAACTGATTAGTAATTCAATTTGCTTTCACTGTAGCCATTAGCAACCAGCATACTTCAGGGCACTGTCAGGCTGCTCCAGTCCTACTGCTGTGGGGTTGCCTTTGGATGGCTCAGGGACAGAGGAGATCAAAGGTAGATCAGCCCAGCTCCTTACAAAGCTAGACTGCTGTCTCCCTGTCTGCACACAATTATTTGGCTCTTAATTCTCTGCTGACCATAGTAATATGACTGAAAAAGAAGGCAGGGAGAATGTTTTGTTAGATCTGTAGGAGCAAGAGATCCTCTTTAGAGTTCCCTTCTTAGTGGCTACAGATATAGCTTGGAAGAGAGGAAAGAACATAGAAAGAGATAGATATCACCTGTTGTCCTGTCTGGCAACTTTTAGCTCATTCTTTCTTTGCACAATGTTTTTGCCTCTCAAAAGAAAAAAAAAGAAAAACCTGGCTACACACTTAAGAGAGCAAGAGCACACTACTGGGATTATTTCATTTATAGAAATATAGTCATGATTTTCTTATGTTTAATGCAATAAAATTGTGAAGCAGCAATTTCTTTACAAGGCAAAAGGCATATAATGTATATTGTGATCCACAGTGGTACCAAGTTCTGGGCAGGATGAACTATCTATGATCCCCAAAAAAAAGTGCAGCATAAAGGATGGGATGACAGCAGGGGCTTTGAAAGTACAGGCACAGAGAACCAGGGCTTTAAACAACCCAGCAATGGCTAATTACTGGTGATTAAAGGAACGCATCCTTGAGAGCTGAAGCTTCTTTAGGTTGTAAAAAGGGAACAAAGTGACAACCAAGGCAGAGAAACAGTATTCCTTCATTCAGGATGACTGGAAGAAAGGGAATTGAATCAGCTCAATGGAAAAGGGGGCTCATTACCTGACCTGAGATGGGAAACACCTGCAATTAGTACAGTATCTGTGGGCCTTACACCTCCCAGGCAGCACAGGCACCCACTGCTGGGGGGGGATTGCTGCTCCTCCATGCTGAGCTACTGTCACACATAAGTTACCCAAAGCAGGAAAAGCAATGACAGCCATTAAGAAAAAGCAAAGGACCAAGAATTAATACGTAGTTGTAATTCATGTATATACATATACATACTTGAAGTAGCAACATAGGGGGTTAACCAGTAAAACTTAAAGTAATTGCATGGATTGGGAATTCTCCATCCTCCACAGAGACCATTGGGGTTGACCATTGCATTGTAACCTAGTCTGCATCTCAGAGGCAACAAAGTGGTAACGCTTTTCTCTCATACTTCACCAATACTCACTATCCTAAAGCAATGTACTCCTTGGCTAGCAATCCTTACAAAAAGGATGGCTGGGGGACAGTGCTGCCCCCCCAGAGCCATTCAACCTAGCATCAGCATCCAGACAAATAGCTTCACAAAGTAGTACAGATAAGTACTTCTTAAAAATTCCTAATATAACTAACACTATGTAAAGAAGCGCTACCGGCTTAATTTACTGAAAGGAGTCTGGTACTAAACAGATATCACTTAATCCTGGGAGATTTAGCACCAGGCCATTACTAACTGAAATGGTAAAAGTGGATTTCTTGAATACTATGGCCTATGCCAAGTATTGCTAACTAAACAGACAGAAGGCAAAGTAGAAACACTATCAGAGAAAACTCATATGCATTCAAACTAAGGCCTGTAAATTTATTTTATCTATGATTTTGTACAACAGCTGGCAGCTCCCATCCTACTACCTATACATAGCGAACAACAGAGTGAGGAAAAAGGAATTTATCATCTTGAATTGCTTGACCAAAGCTTTAAATCTTATGATAGCGCTTTTCTGATTTTCCACACTCCTTCACGATTATTTTTTCTCCTCCTCTCATGTGTATAAAAACCACCGAAGTTTTCAGCAAGAGCTTTGAAAGAGCACATGGGACAGAAGAGTACTTTGAACATTTCTAAAGCTCGTATTAGAGAAGTATTTTTGTGTTAACTGCTACATTCAAACTCCCTCTCACCTTTTGCTTCCATATATCTGTAAGAAAATGTTTAAAAACTCGATTTATTTTTATACTTTTTATTTTTTTATTCCACAGTTTTCCATCTGACTGCAGTTTTCTTTGACTTTGTTTGTATCAGACGAGGCTTTTAATAAAGTCTCTTTCATAAAGAGCACTTGAACTTGATTTTAAATAGACTTACTAACCAAATTTTAATAAAACACATGAAAAACAGAGTTGTTAAAGGCAAAATATTTAAAATGTCATTTAGTGAGGAAATATAAAAGACAGTGCAGTGAAAAGACTGAACTAACAGAAATGCCTCCACAGCAGATCTGATTCCTGCAGAGTTTAATATTTATGAAAGGAGTTTAATACAATAATATAGTAATGTGAGATATTTACAGAAACATCCTCAGTGCATTCTTCAGGTACTGGATATCCTTCAAAAGTAATTGCTAGTCCCATCCTATCCCAATCTATACAATGTAAAATGGAGCTAGGAATCAGGAAAAGTTTATCCTTTTAATTATCCAGAATCATACAGCTGAAATAAAATAATTTTAACAGATTCAAAGCCAATTGTATTCTGTGATTTGTAGATCTTATTGTAGTTGTCTTTCCTCCAAAATACCTGATTGACACTGAGGAACTGGGGGTTTGGACTTTTTAAGGTGAGGGTTTTTGCAAGTGAAATCACTGCCATGCTTTTCAAACCTTTACCACTCTGGCTCTCTTGCAGTCACACAACAGTAGCATGAATTGAGCAATTATCGCAGCTACAGACCTCCTGCAAGTAACCATTACAGAAAAGGAGTCTCTTTTCCCTTTTTGTTTTCTTACTTCAAATAAGTCCCCTTTCATCATTTCACTTTGCGATAGACGATTCTGAGAATCTCATAGGGTACAGTTTTGCCATTTTCCCATTAAAACACACCAATCTATATTTTGAATTTATTCCTCCACAGGAACACAGTTATTCTTGGAGGCATTTCAAAACTATCTGGTTGGCTGAATGAAAATCAAGTTTCATATTTCTGCAGCTATGATAGCACGATAAACAGCTGGCACAAGTGAGGGAACCACCAGTTTGAAGAATACCTTGCTTTATCATCAATAGGTTTATGGATCCTTGGCTGCTGTAAGAGCAGAAAGGGAAGATATATAATCTCATAAAAGTCAGACAAAAATCACTTTAAGATGACAAGTATCTGACTCTAAATTTTGGGTTGGCAGACTTCTTTATGCCAGTGAAATTAAACAAACAAACCCACAAGACAGGACTTAATTTCTTTTGGTAATAATTCTCTGCACTCACTTGCTTGAGAGGCTGTTTCCATAATCCAACAGTAAGTCATCAAGTTACCATAGTATAGTTATTTTCTATATAAAACATAAAAATCACTAATTCCTCTATAGATAAGTATTCGTTGGCAGGAACTATAGGTATGAACTACAGTCTTGAAGTGGATACATGATTAATTAGCACAGTTCCACTGACTAGTAACTTCCAAAACAATGATATCTTGCTTGGGTTGCTGTCACGTGAACAAACTCATTATGACAGATGGAAGGATATTACATTTTTAAGAGAATGAGTTCCTTGGTGAATTACTTTATTTTGCCATTAATCCTTGGAACTATTTACCTGGAGTTTTGTGAATTCTTGCAAGCCCAAGCAAAGACAGAATATTGTTCAGGAAGACATGCTCTACCTTCATGTTGTCACAGACCAGAAAACCCAGAGACTCCCCTGTCCTCTACCACTTAGCATTCTACTCAGTCTGTTCCTCTGCAAAATTTAAGAACTATGTCACTTGAATCGGAAAAGGAATTTTTTAAGGGTGTGTTTATTTGTGAGTTTCCTAGTGTTTTTTTCTCTCCAATAAATGGCATAGGATCATACTGTTCCTAAATACTTTTAGGTGTTTGCTGAATCTTATGTGTATTTCCTTTTAAAATACAGAACTAACCTCTGAAGTCCCAGACAGGGTAGGTAATATTCACGTATAAACTTAGTCTTTCTTCCCAAGAAGGGCAATGAAATCATGGACCTTTTTTTTGCCCAGAATACATATGAGAAAAAAGTGTGTGTTTGTTTTTCTATTTAAGAGGCAGATTCAGAGGTGATTCAATTAACATATTGATCTTTAAAATGCTTCTAGAAAGTTGAGGGATTCTTCCCCCAATCTGGAAAAATAATAATTAAAAAAGTTTATTAACATTTATCATAAATATCTCTTACTTTCCTGCCTAACATAAGAAAAGGTGTTCAAAGAAGCTAAATTCTATTACTGTCATGTCAAAGTGTTTTGGACTACTCAAAACAGAAGACTTTAATAAAATCAAAGATCAAAATCTCCAAAATGAGTTCATTTATTCAAGGACTTGCATCCTTTGCCGCTAAACATTCTAAATTATATTTAAGTTTAAAATGCAGGCCTTGGGGGGGGTTGTTTTTACTAAATTCTAGCTTTTACAGAGAAGTTCAATAACTCAGTATGATTTTTGAGAGAACCAGATCTAATTTCACAAAGCCATTAATTTTTGTCTATCTTTTGGAAATCATTATCTCTTTAAAAACAGTCAATGCATACTCTCTTCAGCTGGTCAGCCACAGAACAGGAAACACTTTTTTGCATCTACATACACATTCTTTTCAGACTAGAATCATGGAAGATGGAATTCCCAGAGCAGAGGATATTTTCATGTAAACAAGTCTCTCTCCTAGTGACTTTACTTGGTTACAAAAGGCACTTAATGATGTTTGATACCCTCTTCCTTTGACACTCATATTTCCTAAGACCGTGTTGAGTAGAACCACAGCCCTTTGCAGCATGCTGTTTAAAAAAAAACCAAGCGACACCTAAAAACCTCCCCTCGAATAATCATACTCCCAACTGCAGCTTGAACAAAATATTATTAAATTAGTTCATTGAAACATTTAACTCATGACTCCATATTGTAAAAAATTTCTTTAGCATGGGTCCTCAAACCTGTCTACACTTTCCTACCATACAAAGCAGTATTGCTATGGAAACTACTTAAATTTCTGTAAGGAGAGGATACACAGCCTCCCAACATATTGGCCCTTAATTTGGACTTCGTTTGAAGCACTACCCTGTTCACAGTCTTCCCTGAAGGTCTTTGCTAATGAGTCTAAACCACACATCTCCCAGCCATAGAGCACAAATGGGCAGTCACGAGAAAGCCAATTTTTAATTTAGTCAAATAGCCCACAAGAAAGCAGGAAGCCCGCCAACCAATTTGCAACCTGAAATGTCAATGAAGCCATCAGCAACGTCCAAATTACTACAAAGATTACCAGACTTATCTATCAAGCTAGTATCCCTGGCGATGGGCAAACTGCAGCATTTATTATTGCTTCGCACTGTTTATAACATAGATTTGTAGTACTTTTGAGGTGCTATAGGTCATTGTGTCATTCCCTAAAGCAACAGAGGTAGCAGAGCTAATTTTCCCTTGACATCAGAAGCAACAGACTTCTTGTCAGGGAACTATAGTAAGTTACTACTTCACCCTAAGAGGAGATATAGTTTAAACCAGCAACAGCAAAAGCCAATCCTCATCATTCGAAAATCACAGCAAACAAAAAACTTGTGGTTAACTTGCAAAACAGAAGATGACAATGAGTTGTGTACAAAAGAAAAACATTTGACTGGAAATAAAAACCTAATAAATCTTCTTGAGGATTATTTGAGACCGTGTGTTCAAGTACAGTCTAGAAAAATAAATATGTGAAAATGAGTGCCACCAGTACTAAAAGGGTCAGACAATCACAAAAGAGTTGCGTAACTTTGAGAACTTGTGCAATACAAATCATGATTAAATGTAATTATGTTCTTGCAGACTAACTCCACACAACTCTCGTCACATAACCTTAGAATACACTGGGTACATGTAATATTTTAAGCAGAGATAAGGAAGCACTAAGCCAGGAAACTACTAACAGAAATGCAAAAATTGTAGGTCTTGGAACACCGTGCGCAATTCCGGTAATGCATTGTTCAGGAACGATGAGCTCAGAGTGGAAAATAGTCTGGGAAGAGCTAGTAAGATCATCAGGGACAAAGAAGCATTTAATCACATGAAAAAGGTTAAAAGACCTTATCTTGAGTAGCTTAGTGGGTATGCAATAACTTACATACAAAGAAACGTGAAGGTAAGCAAGCTGTACAGATCTGTAAAAAAAGACATGCAAACCCTTGACTGATACTTTTATCAACGTTTTAGCTAGAAATTTCAAGGAAGACTGCGGGTTATTAGCAGTCATTAGGGATTCTGAGGTATGCTGTCAATAGAAGTGTCAGGGAAAGGAAATAATTTAAAAATGCAGCTTGTTATATGTGCTTTCAAACGCTGATCCAGTAACCTGTATCATATCAAACAAAATAACTCTAAAAAAAAAAAGCCTAGTAGCCCTAAATTTAAGCATTTGTCCCAAGCCTTGTTACGTTAGGCTGCCGTTTTGTAAGAGCTGCAAACAAATCCTTTTTCCCTACTGTAGGGTGGAGTGCAAAAAGCTAATCCCAATAAGGCAATAAGGTAATTCTAATTAGCCCACAGCTTACTTCAGTGTTTCATCTCCCAGAAACATGAGGAGCTGTGAGTGGCATCTGTAACTGTCTAACACCTAATTAAGCAGGCATGAGTCTTTTAGAACCTATGGGAGATGATAATTTATTGGGAAATGAATAGAAGCAGCTCCAGAGAGCCATAGCCAGATATATCACTGGTTTATTGGACTAAATAAAACTGACACTAAGTGCTTTTTTCACTGGAATTAAACACACATGTTGCAGTTTAAAGAAAAAAAAAACTAAGAGAAAACTGAAGGAAGAATGATGTTAAGCTGGAACGTAGCCGTCACCTACTTTAAAAGCCAGGGCTAAAAGTAAAGAGCAAAAAATAATGATAAAAAGCCAAACAAGGCAAATTACAGCACAATTCTCCAATTTATATATTTTAATCTGTTCTTTGCTTATTTGTTTTTTTTTTTTTTGCTATAAATCAACATGCAGTTTCTGCAAACATCTGAGACACAAAATTACTCATCAGCAGCAACAGATCTAAATAAGCTAGGGTTCTTCATTGAAATAAAAAGCAAGTCTAATGGTTTGGGTTTTTTTTTTTCCACAAAATACAAAAAGCTTTCTTAAATAAACAGTTAATTATCTACACAACACAACTCAGTGTGCAGTTTACACCTTAGATTTTTCTGGATACCTTAACAAATTTCTAAGATAACACACCTAAGGATTAAGTAAAATGAAGATAGTTTCAGAAGTAAAGTGGGTATCATTTGGAGTTCGGCATGTTCTTCACAAGGCAAAAAAACCTCTCTTTTAGAGTCCATAGTTCATAAATGGCTTTTCCTGTACATCTCAATCCCTTCTACAAAGGCAAGTTTTGAAAAAAAAAAACAACAAAACCCCACAACAAACCAAGAACCAAGCAATAGAAAAATATACTTCATTTGTTACTTGTAAAAGTTGCAAAAAGGGCAAGACTGTTCTCATACCAAAAAGCTCCTTTGTAACAATAACAACAGAGGTCTTGGCAGGCCTTCATGAGAACATAAAGCAAAATAATGTATTTACAAACACGGGAACGCAGAGGCTGAAGGAAAATAAACACTGAAGGGGTGCATTTCCATCATAACTGGACTAATGAATGTGAATAGAAGGAAGCCCGTAAGTTGGTGAACTCCTCTTGCAAACAGAAAAAAGCATAAACGTAGTCGAATGGTAGTAATGATATAATAGACTTTTAGTTGAGCTTCTGTTCTTCGTATACATACCAAACCTCCTTCCGGATTATTTTCATTTAGAGAGTAGTATTTTCAACACACTAAACTGTCACGGGCTCTTCTAAAGAGGAAAAAAGAGGAACGACTTTAGCTGCCATACCAAAACTGTACAAGGCAAGACTACGAAGGCCTTCGATCATGTTATAGGAAAAAATACTGCCTTATTCACAGCAGCTATAAGCAACTTGCAGAAACCTAGGTTCAGTCTGTATGCACAACTTCAAATTTAAGCACCACTGTAACAGACATACAAGTACTTGGAAACTTATAGTAGCTAGAGTCTGCATGCATCAGTCAGTGGAGTCAGGGTGCTGGAATTAAAATTGCAAGTATGTTCTAGCCTGACAGCATGCTGATTGAGTTGATATATTCAACAAATCATTATGATTTACATCAAATATTACACGAAGCATGTCAAGTATTACAACAAATTATAAATAAAAATCCACATGTGCCTCTAAGTCATTCTTCTAGAGAGCAGCAAGAGGTAAGAAAAAGCACCCTAGTAGATCAGAAAGCATGACATCCACTTATATGAACCTATCAGAGTCACTCAACAATTAAAACTGAAAAGCATATGCCTCCTGAAATAGAATTGCTTAAAAAATATGAGATCTAGCTCCAAACACCTCCCAATGGAACAGTTAAAGGATTTCAAATAAGAATGCCAAAGATGTAAGACTGTTGGTCCTGACAATTGTTGTTAGAGATAATAAAAAAAAGGAAGGTGGTCAGAGAAAACTTATAAAAACCCCCATACTTCCACTAATATGCAGAACATGTTTTGAAGATATCCACTGATGTTTTGATACAGATAGTAAATTCCCAGACAATTCTCTCAAGTACCCATTTTCCTGTCCTCATAAGTCTTTCCTCTTTCCAAAAGGTAAATGTAGTTTTAATTTCTCACCTTAGCTATGCAGTACTAGTCATTCTTCTGCCCTGCCCTGTATCCCTTGGATTTCCTTCTGTGAAGTCTTCTTATCCTTTACTTTTGGCACAACACTCTGTTGCTCTCCATGCTAGATCTCAGGGATCCTTCAAAGAGTGTTTCACAGAGCACGGCAGGGTAGGAGGGAGTAAAGGAACACAAAGAACCATGACTGCTAGAGCTCTCTTTCCAACTTGCTTGATTCATCCACGTGGCAGACAGGACAGAACAATACCATCTTTCATATTAGTGTTTGACATTTTACAGTTTCCTTTAGCTCACCCAGAAAGCAACCATGAGCAGAGAGGTTTTTCTTCTTTATTAATATAGTGTCCCTTACAGGGCAGAACACTGATACACTCATTGCCACAACTCCCCGCTGTGACCTTGGGTACTCTTCCTGACAAAGACCTACCACGATATTAGTTTTGCCGCTCCCTCCTCTAGACCAGTGTGTAATGTTCAATGTGATTTCAAAATACAACTGCAAGCATGATTCTTATCTAGAAGATTATATGAAGAGTTTAATGCCCTTTCACTAGATAAAGAGATTCAGTGCTTTTGTTTCTTTGTTTTAAGAGATTAGGTGCCTTTCTTCTTAGGTGGAAGCTGAGCCTAACCATAATCTTTACTTCCATACTTAACATAAACAAATTCAGACATGCTTCCAAAAGAATCATTTGCCATAACCATGGTGAAATGAAACATAAATTTTACAGACTGGTGGTAAAGTATCACTAAAAAAAAAACCCCAAACCCAACACAGAAAACATATGCTGACAAATAAAAAAGTGAAGCCAATTCTCATCGTACAACTAAGTTCATGTAAGATTTAAGCTTCTGAATTTATTCAGCTTAAGAATGTACAAACTCCAAACAGCACAGTTAAAATTTGCTTCCCAATCGATATAGTCTCAAGTAAAGTTCTGTGAGATGTAAAGTGTTAATGTCAATATTTCTATTTCTTCCTACATCCTTTGAGAAATTTTAGTAGAAATGCCAGGATCCTCATGGTAAAATTTCTATTGGTTATTCCTTTCAAGATCATTAGATATTAATATAAGAAACAATAACTTTATGAGCTAACCCAAACTAATTTCAGGGGAAAATAATCATATGCAATGAAATCTGCCTGTTTATTCAGTTCTCCGCTCAGTGAAAAAAAGTCCAAAAACATTGTATGAACTTCCAGTTTCCTTCACTTTTTACAGTTTTATTTTAAGAAGAAATTCTTTATTAGCTGAATTTTTGTACCTAAAAGGAAAGTTATCTTGCCTCTACAGTAGTGAACCTATGTACCAAAAAAAAAAAGCATTGATTTCCTTCCTTTTAATTTTGTTTAATAAAAAGAAAAATCAAGATTCATCATTCTTTGAGGAAGACGGTGATCTAGTTTTATCATCGGTTCACATTTAACTCTTAACTCAACAAATCTTAATAGCAGAAGTCAATACTGGCTTATTAAAGAGATTCTGAAATTCTGGATGATGATTTCTCTCTGTGTATTTTTTTTTTTCCCCATGAAATACACATAACCCTTGACATATAGGCTTCCTGTGCCTAACTTAAGCACCATTTCAACATGCTATTAAATGTGTGTCTGATATGCAACCATGTGAATTAAACAGTTTTTGTGTAAAATGCTGTCACGTGTACTTGTTTGCTGAATCATGGCCTTAGGTTTTTTTCAGTTTGGAGGTAGTTGTAGTTCACAAAATGTGATTTATAGTTGCTATCCAGTAAGACCGGAAGTACATAATGCAATAAGAGTAATGAATGATAAAATTGTAAACATTTCTGAAAGAGAAATAGTTGTGTAATCTTCAAATTTATTGTTGCACTGGTAATAACTCTCTGAAGTATTTACAAGACTTTGTACCAAAAGTGAATCATCGTAGACCCTGTGCAAATATTTTATATTCACTACAAAAGCCTCTAGACTGTGGACTTGACTGTGTTTTAATCTGGCTGATTAAAGCAATTAGAACTGACTTTCCCTGGCTCACCAGGTTTTCACGTTTGTTGCTGCATCCCCTAAGCCCAAAGAGAACATTGGTAGCACTTTGGGCATAATGCTTTGACCCTCATTCGCTCATATGACAGGAATTTCTTGCACCATGGATTATGATTATTTATATGCAATAAGGACTGAATCTACAACTTTCTCAGGTATTCCATATAGAGATTGCAGATCCAGGTTCTTTTCCCAGACAGGAAATTCTTGGATTCTTTTAAATGGCATTTATGAAGAGAAAGAAAACTAAACTCTGTAAGGGAGTGATATCCTGACTATTGCTTACGAGTAGGATTATCATTAAGAAAGGATGCTACATTTCCCAGTTTGTTTAAAACAGGCAGTACTTTTAATTACTCAGACAAGGCCATCAATGAGAGGTAATCAATCTATAAGTTAACGGAATACAACTTGTAGAATCAGATCCCTTCACTTATACTGCCATGCTTGAATTTGTAGTCCTTAACAAATAACTTAATTAGATAGTAGGAACCAGAGGTTCAATCATTGCTAATTAGTTTATTGGCGACTTATAAACACTAACAGTAACATACATCTCAATCTAGTGTTTCAAATTTGGCATTTTATCTAACTCTTTCCCAAATGCACAGTTTTGCAGGTGAATTCTTCCTTTCCATTCCCCATACTTACATTTACAGAAGTTAAAGGGACGCTATGCACTTTATGAATTCTGTACTGACACACAACTCCTGGCTATGTGAGTTAAAGAAAAGGAAGAGAAGAGATGAAGAAGCAGCAACAACAATACATTCCCCTTCCTTTGAGATTAAAAAGAATCTTTAAGCATGACTGGAATGAGTACAAACACTATCCTCTGGTCCTCCTTAAGTATGTAGCTAGCAAAAGAACCTGGTGGGATGAAGAGCTATGATTCTTATAGCTACTCTCCTTCCACAGCACTACAGTTACAGAGATCCAAAGGAGGATATCAGTTGCACATCTACTCTCCTTTTTCAGGGAAGAGGGATACCACATCAGCCAAATAACACTTTTTGCCAGGATCCAAGGAGATAAGTGTATACGCATGTGCATTTGGATATATGTAAAAAGCCTGTCAATCGCCTTGCTCATTTTGGCACACCTCAGAGGCACAGGCAAGGTGGCTCATTGACACCAAGCAGAAATCTGCCCTCCCAGCTGCATGCTACAGGAAGTTCCCACCTCCCTGCATCACCTTCTCAGGTTATTAGAAAGCCAGTTTGGAATGCCTTTTCTTTTGGTGAAAGCCTTTCACCCATGCCTTTCTCCTGTGTGCCCAGGCAATGCAAAACCTCTTTAACATTTGATGGGAACTTGAATGCCAGCTCCTGTTTAACAATGCTGTTCTCAACAGGCATCTGCATATGGGCTGTGCACCAGGTAAGGTCTTGTTTTGGTTTTAATGCTTTAAACAGAAGTAGAAGAAACAGAATTCTGTAGATACTGCATGTACATAAATGAACAAAATAGATACAGAAAATATATTGTCCTCTAGGAAGTTTCTATTTTTGCATCTGTGCCATACAAACAGCTTTCTTTTCTATGGCATGACTTAAGGTCATGAAGATGATTAAGGGCTTGATGCATCCGTCAGAGGGAGAGGCTGAGAGAGCTGGGATTGCTTAGCGTCAAAAAGAGAAGGTTGAAGCAGGCTCTCAATGTAAATACTTGAGGAGATAAAGAAGAGAGACTGACTATTCTCATTGGTATCCAGTGAAAAGACAAGGCATAACAGGCTGTACTGGGTTTGCATGGCAAGGTTTTAGTGGTGAATGGGCTACAGGGTGGCTTCTGTGCAAAGCTTTTAGAAGCTTTCCCCATGTCCGAAAGAGCCAATGCCAGCTGGCTCCAAGACAGACCTGCCACGGCTCAAGGCTGAGCCAGTCAGCAGCAGTGATAGCACATCTATGATAACACGTTGCTGCAGAACAGCAATTGCAGTCAGAGAGAGGAATGTAAACACGTGAGAAAAACAACTTTGCAGACACTAAGGTCAATGAAGAAGGAGGGGGAGGAGGTTCTCCAGGCACTGGAAAAAGAGGTGCCCCTGCAGCCCATGGTGAAGATCACAGTGAGGCAGGCGGTCCCTCTGCAGCCCATGGAGGTCCACAGTGGAGCAGATATTCACCTGCAGCCCATGGAGAACCCCATGGGTGAGGATTAGACATGGTGATCTCCAGAGATCCCTGCCAACCCCAGCCATCTTTGCAAAAATTATTTGAAGATGCTTCTGGAGTAGCAACTTATAATAAAAATAGACAAGAAATGTAGTTGCAGAAGACTGCTATAATATCTTACCTGTCTATATTCTTAATTCAAAAATATGTTCAGTATAGTCCTAAATAGAATGTTATTACTCTGTTCATTCTCACACATAGTTAGGAGAAAGAGCTACCTGCTTATAGTCACTCTTTTGTGTGAATTCTTAAATTACACATCCTCCAATGCCTATGTAAGTATACAGAAATACTGTATTGCATTGAAGAAAACAGTAAGTTTGCTTTCTTTTGATAATCCAAAAAGGTATTTGAAAAGGTCTATACAGTTCAATGCAAAAAGTAAGGTACAATGAAATTACATTTCTAGTTTTGTTTGTACATGGAAAAAGTAAAAATGTCACTTTGGCTAAGTTAAAAATGGTCTCTCATATTGTAAAAATGTTATCAAACCAGAGAATAAAAAAAAGGTCAAGTTCATGACTGGATGCTTCACTGCATCTGTTTCCACATGGACTTGCCATTTTATTGAAAATATCAAGCACATATATCAAGTTCCATAGAAGTGAATTACTAGACCTGATAAGAAAAACCTATCTTAAAAAGTTTGAAGGTTGTCGCAGCACAGGTTAATTGTTTCATTGCCAACGAAAAAGGGCAAAAAAATCCCAAATATTTTCTCCTCAAAAAGCATTATTGACAGCACTGAACAAAAAGGTAACTTGAAAGCCACACAGGGAACGTAGAGAAATACTCAGAAAAACAATAATAAAATAGAGCAGTGTCAAATACAACTGTTGTTTATAAATATCAACCCTTTGGCTTGGGAAGTTTAATTAGTGTATTCAGATCTCATTAGATTTTGCTTCTTTGGCTTTTTTTCTGGCAGTATGGCCTGAAGTCAGTGCAAATTAAGTACTCTGAGTGCCCCATGAGATTGATCTCATAATTATTTCTCACCTTAACATCAGCTAGTTCAGCTCAAAACTACCAAAACATAAGAAAAGAACAGAACACGTTTTAAACAGTCTCATTTGAATGCATTAAAAGTTGTTTATGGGCATGCTAGAGGTGTCAGGCATCTGGCTCGGAAGTTATAGATAATATATGCTTGCTATGAGTTGTATCAGAGGCACAGTTTGAGATAAGGCAGAAAAATGATAATGTAGTTTGTCTAGGGCTTTGGTGTATATTAAGACTCAGACTATGCAAATATCTAAAAATAAGGAAATTTTGGTAAAAGTTGTGCTTTACTTCTGCATTGGTTTTGTTTGTTTGTTTAAGGGGAAAGCGTATTTCTTTTTTAATTATAAACAGCAGCAAGTTATTGTACTTTAGTAATGACTAAATGCATATGAGGGAAGTTTAAATTATGCATTTCTCCTTCCTAGATCATTAGATCTTGTAAGTAGTGCTTTGTGCATACCTTACCCATTTAGTACATGAATGATGTTACAGTATTTTTAGTAGCTTTCGTTGTGTATGTTCTGCTGCAGCCACTATGAGTTTGAATACATTCTGTATTATTTTTTCATTCGAAAAGTAGATACCTAATACAAAATGCTTGGTATATTATCAAGATGAAACAGGAATAGAAGACACTAACCTTGAGTGTTTCAGGATGAAGGAGAATACCCTGATTTGCTAAATCTGAATTTGATAACCAGAATAAAAATGTGTCATCTAAAGCTGTTTTACATGAAGAAGATAGTTTTGGGGGGTTTTTTAGTTGGGTTTTTTTTTTTTTTGGTGTTTTTATGGGGATGGGGTTGGGGGGGAGGGGGGAGGATGGGTTTTGGGGGGATTTTATACCAGCTAGCCTGGGTTTCTTGTAATGGGGGACAAAAGCATGGAATCAAGACTGAATTCTTTCTTCAGGAGCAGAATACACTAAGTCACAGAAAACTCATCAACAGAATTACAGATGCATCTCACGCCCATGTCAGTCACAGAAGCACACACCTTGATCACAGACGTTTGCATTGATTAATTATTTAAAGTAGGATAAGAAGGGCCTGCTACTGAGAGATCAAATCCCACTAAATTCATTAGGAATCTAAGACAGGACAGTTTACAGGATTAACTCTTTCTTTTGATGAGTACATACAAAGGAAAGGCGATTCAAATCACAATAAAGGAGTTAGGGGAGCAGCTACATACATAGTAATATTTTATCTGTTTTAACCAACCAATTTCATCACACTTCACATGACTTGCAAGTGTCAATGACAATGTAATTGGTCATCTTTGCATCCTCCCCAGCTGAGATGGGTCACCACTGGAGAAGCTTGCACTGCTACATGAGTTTGTGCCATTACTGGACAACTATTATTTTTGGCTCATAGTGTTTCAGTAGTACAGTACAAAGAGATAACAAATCACACACTTTTGCTAAAGCCACTGAGCTGGAAAGCTGCAAATACATAATTAACAGGACCTTTATTTAATGAGAGCTACAAAAATGGAAAAAGAAATAAAAACGCACACAGCTTTGCAGCACAAGGCTGTAAGCAAGCTTAGGTTATACAATCCAAAACTCTGTTGGAGAATTAACAAAACAGAAGGGCAGAGCACTAACTGGAGTTCCTATTATGGATGCAACATGGGTAGATGCACACATAATTGGAGAACAATACTACTTACTACAAATAAGGCAGGTGCTTCCCTGAGATCCTCTTACACTAACTCGAGGAAAGAAAAAGTGGATAAAATACCAGAACGGTTTTACAGTTTTGCAAATACAAATAATGATTTTGTTTCCTGCTATACAATTTTTATGTACAAGACTGCAGAAAACCTCATCTCTTTTTTATTGCAAGAAACATAACCTGGTGAGGGAGCGAGAAGGGAAATCCTTTACCATCATTTCTTCTTCTCCTAAAGAAACAATGAACAAAATCTCAAAAATCTTGTCAATCACTGTACTGGTTTGGGGTGGAACAGAACAACTTTCTGTTCAGCAAGAGAGACTCTTGTTTAACCTCACTGCTGTGGCAACCAGGGTGAGCTGACTGGGCTGTTTACCCCGTGGAGGGGGTGCACCTCTGGGGGGGCGTGGACAAGTCAGGTGACCCAAACTGACCAATAGGGTGTTCCATCCCATCTGGCACGCTCAGTATAAAAGCGGAGGGATCAAAGGGTCTTGGGCTGTTCTTCAAGCGTTCCCTTTCTTCAGTGACTGACATATGAGGAGGACCCTATCAGTTTGTCTACCTTTGATCCCAATCCAGAAGTTCCTGGATAAAGATCTGGAATCCATTTCCCATCCGTCACCAAGTCCAGTCTGGAACTTCCCCAGTGCCATCTCCCTGGGAGCTTGATACGGTTTTGTATATATTTATATATATCTATTTCATTATTTTCTTTTCTATTTTATTATTAATATTTCATTAAAATAGCTTAGTTATTTCCTAAACTCATCAATCTTTTCATCTCTCTTCTTTCTCTCCTTGGAGCAGGAGGTGGGGAAGAGCATCCGTCATGGTGTCATTGACCAACCCAGGCTAAACTGTGACAAAGCCAATGATAAAAATAAATCAGATGGGTGGACCTTTCTAGACCTAACAACACAAAGTTAATTGAGATCACCAATACTATACACACGAGTCAAGGGAAAGAAAGTTAATCAGAATTTTCTTGTTTCACATATAAAACTCTCAGCTCATCTTTGAAATTCAGCCTTTTCTGTAAACTGCATGTTATATAGAGTTAATCCTGAATCTTAAAACTGACTACTAAACACATTCTTCCCCATTAAACACGGTAATATAAGTTACTTGGCTAAATTCAATGGCACTAAAGTAAGAAGAAAAATCAGGATAAATTAAGAAAGAGAATTAGCAGATTCATTTGCACTGCTTTGAAGGAATAGCCTCTGTTCTGGGCTAGAAGCCAGATTTATCATCCATTCACTTCAGCTCCCTCTGGAGCTGCCTTTGCACCTGGCCATGAGGAAAGGCAAATCTGAATTGAATATGGTTATTGTGGAGCATAGACATAAGCACAATCCCTATGCATGCATATCCTACACATGGAAAACTTGACACCCTCTGCTTGGTCCAGCACAGCCACTTATCCCACCTACCTGTTTATACCACTTGTACATCACATGAGACAGACAGGTCAGTGCAAGATCTTACAAGGAGTAGCCCTTTTATGGTTTGCTGAAAAGCAAGATGGCATTTCTAAGTAAGTGAGACAGTCTGTGTTTAAACCGCCTAAAAGGAAAGTGGTTTCTGGCACACACTTACCCCAAAGGCACAAATTCCAGGTGAGAAAAGTCAGGAACTGCCATGTCTGACTCGTAAGTTAGACCACAAGTGACCTTCTGTAACTAGATGACAGTTATTTTACGTGCACAATGCATAACTTCTTTATGAAGGAACAGCAAAGTTTTGTGTGGATAACTAATCCATAACAACTTTTTTTTTTTTTACAATGGCTTCTCTTCTCTTTTTCTTTTTCAGTAGGTAGGTACATAGTAAGTATGTGACTGGGACAGAACAGGGTCAGGTTCTCAGCGTAATAAAAAAAAATTAAAATAAATACAAACATTTTGTTTAGAAAATATCAACATGCAAGCTACTGTTCATGATTAACCCACCTCTCAATTTTTGTGATCTTTAATGATAACAATTAGTATTCTATATTGATAGTCAAACAGCACTCCATAAATACTCAATTTTACTAACATATTTATCCCTAGTTCATATACAATACATGTAAAAAATAGATAATTATCACTAGATTATTTTACAGTCAAATCATAGAATCATAGGGTTGGAAGGGACCTTAGTAGATCATCTAGTCCAACCCCCCTGCCAGAGCAGGGCGAATATATTCAGAGAAACAGTTATTGATGCATTAAAATGTAAATAACAATCCCTTTACCCTTCATGCTTTACATCCTTCTAACATGCAAAGAAAGGACAGAAATGACGGGTTCATTCCAGCACTAACTGAAGAATCATCATTAATGGCAATAAAAGTATTTTTATTTACATTCATCAATCACTGTGGTAATAGTTAAGGACTACCAATCTCTTACCATAAGAGACTACCTGTTTCAATATTTCATAATTGAGATAAAGTAGATACAGGTATTTGCTGTATGGTAAACTGTACATCATTACACTTACCACTCAGGTCTCTCCAATAGAGCTGCAAAGCTTTGTCCTCCCTCCCTTTCTTTCATCTATTCCACACTTTACTGTCAGCAACTTTCAGTGGCTTTTCCTCAGAACTTTGCTTTTTGTTTCTGTGCTTGACAGCTCATGGCAATTTCATATAGCCATAACCCAAAGACTGCCACTTACACACACCTGTTGGAACTATTAATACTATTAAGGTACCGGTTATTTCCATTACTAAACATCAAATTCTATTTAAAAGCAACACTCGCTATGGATTGTCAGCAATTAAAACCCAAACATCCCAATCCTGTTTTACTGTGTTTTACATCAAATATCTGCCCAAAAAGACCTCTGAGTCAGTGCACATAAACCTGTTAGACCTAGATCAAGCTCCTCTTGGACAATAACGCGTCTATGAACTGTACTGTTCATATGGTTCTCATGGATTGAGCTCACACTAAGAAGGTGTAAGTCTGAATGGTGTAGCAGCCACACATTTTTGTTTCTTCATGCTCAAGACAGCCAGACAAAACTATTCACAGTTTGCACACTCACTGCTTCAGGACACACCAAGCATCCAAGTTGGAAAGCTGGACTCTCTTTATAGCAAAGTAAGGTCAGATCCTCTGCAGGACGATTCAGAACCTCAAGTCAGAAACGCGCCTCCTTCTCTCTTCCAGCACAGGAAGCCTAGCTGCCTCCTCTAGGCACCTACACTGGATAGAGAGTAATAATACTTCAGCAGCTAAGAGGTGAAATAGTTCAAGACTTCCACCAGTACCAAAAATACAGAATTATCACCGTATCCCTGATCAGGTTCATGCAAAAGCACTTCCCTGCACCTAAAAAAAGGTAAGTTCCTAGAGAAACTACCAAAACCCAAGCCCGTATAGGGTCCTTACCCTTACCTACAACCATGTGGGCTATATTCCCAAACCAGTTCAAAATGTTCTTCTAGATAAACTAGAAGGGATGCGCATTCATAGTCATTGTCTAGTTGTCTCCTGAATTCAAATTCAAACTGAAAAATTCAAGTGGTTTGAAAAAAATGATTTGTTGAGAAACAATATAGAATATAGACCATTTCACTAGAGTTTATAGAAGGTATCACCTATTCAAGGACAAAATAGTTGGATAGCTGCAGAGGGGAATGATATTTCTCTGACAAAATAAGGGAAAACAACAGCCATGCAAAGGCTTCTGTAAGCATTATGCTTCTTAGCATCTTAGATAGTTTTTGATGTATTTTCAGATGGTGTTATACGATACTATAAGCACTATGTTCTTTGGCAAACATCACGAGTGCACTACTACAGTGCAATAGAATTTATATCTTAAATCACTAATTTAATTTAAAGTCTAAATAAAAAAAAATATTTTGCTAGAGAAAACTCTGAAGGACTTTCTTCTCCCATTATGTGTTTCCCCACTATTTTTGAATTTAGTGAATCATATCCAAACTTTGTTTACAACAGGCAAAGCCTGCAACAATATAAAGAAGGAAAGGAGAATAATTTACATTTTAAAATAGGAATATATCTGTAGTTGGTAATAGCATCAAAGAACAACATATCTCCCCAGGAGCAAGGGATAAAGCACCGATTTGTTCTTTTGAAGAAGTTTGCAATGCAATGATCTCCATTACAAGACAGGAAAATCAGTGCAGCATAAAATATCTACTAATTGTTATGTTCCTCTTGTCAATCTGTTGCCTTAAATCAAATCTCACTCTTCCAAGAAACTACCACTTTACAGTGAATATAAAATATATGGAATAAATGTTCTAACTTATGGCACTGGATTATAGGCTACTGAGTTTCCTGGTGAGCCAAAAAATAATAGGAGGGTTGTTCTATTTCACAAGGCAATAATCCAGTTTGAGCAATAATTTATCAAACAGCTAATGCCAAGTTCCCAGGGTGAATAACTTTCACTGACAGGAACTACACTCTGGTCACATAACTACTGCCACAATTAAAATTATATTATTGTAATAATATTCCACTGAGTTTCTTTCTTCCCATCTTAGTTTAAAATAGACCCCACTCTTTTTCACTTGTTCAGCCTGCAGCTGAAAGAAGAAACCAGAGAAAAGAAATGCTGAAGCTCAAAGTCCTGAAGGAGACAAAGATTTTAAATGAATGTTTTGGGATCCATGTTGCTTGTAGGCTTTTATTTTATGGGAATTTACATTTTGAATAGGCAACATGTTCCCATATCAGTTCACTTTTCCCCATATCTGAGGTTTAAGTTTCAAGTTTGAGCTATACTTTATGTAACCATACTAAAACATTACATATTTTGGAACTAAACACAACATTCTCCATTTGTCCTAGAAAGGAAACTTCCCTCCTTCATCATGGTATCAAGTATCTTCAATCTTTTTGATACATCAGGTTCTTAAAAGGCTAATAGCAGCCCGGTGGAGAAAACACACCCACACCTATATTTCTGCATAAGTGTAAAATGATCACGTATTATATACCATGTACTCCTCAGAGAACATGCTGCTGTGATGGACTCACAGAAGTGAAGGTGGAATGAGGCCTCCACAGCATCCTTAGTTTTCCCTTCCATTCCCAGGATAGACCTATTTTACCAAATTGACTGTTAGTAGAAAGAAAAGATGAATCGATGAGTTGATTACAGTCACTCCCACGCTTGAGAAAACTTTCACGGCTATCAATTCTCATTTTAAATCCTTCAACAGATTCTTCTCATGCAAGTTGCCAACGGAACTGTTATTGGAACATGATGTTTTAGATACTATGGGAAATAGGACTTAATGCACAGAAAGGAAGTCTCATGAGACCTTGTGGAGCTGTGTCTGTCGTAAGAGTCATTAGCAACTACTTCCAAACACACTTTCATGACTCATGTAATACATGGAAGAACTCAAGATAAACACTGCCAGTGTATCTATTCATACCACACTTTTATGTCTATTTTTTGTTACTGTTATTTTATTGCTTCTTACATGCATTTAAAATTGAAAAAAACCCAACTATCTTAAGTGTTTTAAATGCAAGTCTGATGAATGAGAAGAAATGCATGTTAATACCTATCAAAAGCTCAATAATAATAAGGAAATAGTGGCAAAAGTTTCCACTGTACTACTTTAGTTGGTTCTCTCAACTGTGCACTGAGCCACTGAAAATTAACAGATGATCAGATGTAAGGTTGTATTGAAAGACTAAGTTTCAAAACATAACACTATGCTAAGCCATGTTTCTTTACAAGAACACGTATTGTGAAGCTCAAAAAACATTCAGACATAATGCAACATTTAGAGATTCTGTCCTTTTCAAAGGTGACTAGATATGATAAAACATTGCAATCACTTAATTTATGATGTAGGCTTCAACAGATTTAGTTCATATTCAAAAAAATGCTGCAGAAGGCAACAACATTGATCCAATAAGAACAGGAAAACCAACATTGCACCAGAGATAGAAAACGAGGTCGCAGAGAAGGGAACTATTTACTTTGCTGTAGAGATCTAGCAAGATCCATTAGTCACATGTACCCGGAATTAGTCGAAGCAGTATTTTTTAAAAAATAAATTTAAAAAAAGTCTTAATAGTATTAAAGAGCAGTGTTATTTGTTTTTCACGTAGTAAGTAGGCAGATGCATACCATCCCTTTACTTTTCAATCCTCCAATATGTAGTCACTGTACAGCCAAGATGTTAATCTTCTTCATNACATGATGTTTTAGATACTATGGGAAATAGGACTTAATGCACAGAAAGGAAGTCTCATGAGACCTTGTGGAGCTGTGTCTGTCGTAAGAGTCATTAGCAACTACTTCCAAACACACTTTCATGACTCATGTAATACATGGAAGAACTCAAGATAAACACTGCCAGTGTATCTATTCATACCACACTTTTATGTCTATTTTTTGTTACTGTTATTTTATTGCTTCTTACATGCATTTAAAATTGAAAAAAACCCAACTATCTTAAGTGTTTTAAATGCAAGTCTGATGAATGAGAAGAAATGCATGTTAATACCTATCAAAAGCTCAATAATAATAAGGAAATAGTGGCAAAAGTTTCCACTGTACTACTTTAGTTGGTTCTCTCAACTGTGCACTGAGCCACTGAAAATTAACAGATGATCAGATGTAAGGTTGTATTGAAAGACTAAGTTTCAAAACATAACACTATGCTAAGCCATGTTTCTTTACAAGAACACGTATTGTGAAGCTCAAAAAACATTCAGACATAATGCAACATTTAGAGATTCTGTCCTTTTCAAAGGTGACTAGATATGATAAAACATTGCAATCACTTAATTTATGATGTAG